>CAUPSL010001235.1:0-57641 GCA_963514005.1 Raja brachyura | reverse complement strand
TCTCAGAAACATAGAAAATAGGTGCTGAACTAGGCCATTCAGCCCTAACGAGCCAGCACCGCCATTCAATTTGTTCACGGCTGATCATCCAGATTCCTGCTTTCTCCCCATGTCCCTTAATTCCGTTAGCCATTTAATGCCCTTAAAGTAAAAGTGACAAAACTTCACAGTCTGAAGAAGGGTCTCGACCCAAAACATCACCTATTCCTTCGCTCCATAGATGCTGCCTCACCCGCTGAGTTTCTCCAGCATTTTTGTCGACCTTTCGATTTCTCCAGCATCTGCAGTTCCTTCTTAAAACGTCACTTCACAATATCCGATCCTCCTATTTTGCTGCCTATCCCGAAGGAAATGCAAGGGTAGCAAGCCAAAACATGAGACGATTTAGAGACTTGAAGCAGAAAATTTCAGCTGTTTATGGAGGAACACGCAATATTTAAGTGCTGAAGCTTCAGGAACCTTGCAAGGCTGCCAGGCAGTTCAGCAGAAGGGCAAGCTAGATAGAAATGATGAACATCCCTGATCCTGTATTTGCTGGCCCTGCACTTGTACATTCTCTCCTGAATCACTCAACGGTGACCAGGAGAAGCACTCTTCCGATCCCTTAAGGGCCTGTCCCACCAGCATGCAACTCTATGCGATGGGGCGCGACCTAACGTGGTCGCTTGAGCCGTCCGGCGTCGCGGGGCCGGTCCCACTTCGATCGCCGGAGCCGTGCGGAATTGTGCGGAGTTCGTCCCGACATCGCGCGGGGCTGCGAAAAACTGACTGTCCAAAAATTCCGCGCAGGCAACGGCTTGTCGGCTCAAAGTCGCCTCGACTTTGATTACACACCGCCCCGACATCGTGCCTCCGTGAACCTATCTGTGGGTGCCTCCGTGACCCTCTGTGTGTGTGGGGCTCCGTGGCCCTGTGTGTGTGTGTGCCTCTGTGCCCCTCTCTGTGTGCCCCTCTCTGTCCTGGCGAACTTACCTTAGACTTCGCTCCAAGTTCCCCTCACTTTGCGCCGCGTTGCGCCACTCACCCCGACCTCCGCGCGGCCCCTACTGCCGGTTTTGGTCGCGCTTGCCCGCATGCAGGCGCATGCTGGTGGGAACGGCCCTGTACAGGGGATCACCCGACCTCCACGCGGCCCTCGCTTCTAGTTTGATTGCGCTCATCGCATAGAGTTGCATGCTTGTAGGACAGGCCCTTTACACACACAGACAGATGTGTAGGAAGGAACTGCAGATGCTGGTTTGAACCGAAGATGGACACAAAATGCTGGAGTAACTCAGCGGGACAGGCAGCATCTCTGGAGAGAAGGAATGGGTGACGTTTCGGGTCGAGACCCTTCTTCAGACCGATCTGGTTTTCTTTCCTACACATTAACAGTACTTTTATCTCCACTGAAGTGTAAGAATCCAGTAACCTGAAAAAGCGAATAGTCAGTAGCAGCTTCCCAGAACTGGGGCAATAATTAACTTCATCTTGCTGTTTACAACAGATGCTAATACTGTGCATCCGTATTGGAATAGCAAGTAGAGAGGAGTGGCTTTACATTGTCTATTCTCCCTGATGTTCACTGTGTGTTTGAAATTATCTTTGCATTTTAGCAGTAAGATTCCAGGATTTCCACCATTTTACCTCATGTTCAGGATTCTGGCAGAATCGTATTAATTGCTTTGACTTGGTTACGAACTGGTTGCTAGGCCATTCGAGAAGCAACCTTAAAAAAAAAAAATTCTTGTGTGAGCTGGAAACACTCGCAGGGAATGTTCTACACAGAAGCAGGCCATGTTGCAATCTTCAGCCCTGTGTTGGCAGATTACCCACTCTTAAGGTTATCGGCAAATCCCGAGGGATTTTGTCCCAATTCCCAGGTCCTCGTGATCTCATTTCATGCCACTTTGGAAACTCGACTCCATTTTTACGCCCGGCACTGCCATTCCACAAGTGGGATTCTTCTGTAACTTAGCCGACGTTTTAGTGTGGAGATAAAACAGCGCGCACACAGGCCTTTCAGCCACCGAGTCCGCATCGACCAGCGATTGCATTAGCACTTACGCACTCACTCACCTGAAAATTTCAGGTGATGGAGAACACTAGGTTCCTCGTGGTAAAATGGTATTGGACTTCATCTCAGAGTCCAAACCAGGTGTTCAGGTCTGAACTAAAAACAAATCTACATCCTCTGTACAGACAGCAGCCATGGTCAGGATTAAACCCGGGTCTCTGGCACTGTAAGACAGCGTCCCACAGTGTTCATCAATGTAAGATGATCATCAGTTTGCACTGGAACGGCAAACCCAGCCCATTTGGTTCCACTCACACGGAAGTTCAAATGCAATTGATACTTGCAGAGTGATCTTCTGTGCATCGCGGGGAAACCAGTGAGACTTGTTGTGGTGTAAAGGAAGAGGTTGGGAGAAAAAAAACCTAAAACTGAGAAATTGGATCAGAAAAAAATCCATCCTTCACTTCTTAGGTCCATGTGATAGGAGCAGAATTAGGCCTTTCGGCCCATCAAGTCTACTCCACCATTCAATTATGGCTCATCTATCAGTGGCGATAGATACTGTTAATGTGTAGGAATGAAAACCAGACTTGTCTGAAGAAGGGTTTCGACCAGAAACGTCACCTATTTCCTTCTCTCCGTAGATGCTGCCTCACCCGCTGAGTTTCTCCAGCATTTTGTGCCTACCTTCGATTTTACCAGCACCTGCAGTTGTTTCTTAAACACCTTTACAGGAGCTCTGCGTTGGCCTCAAAGCATTGTGCACCTACCTCCAAGTGTATGTTGTCATGTTTTTAATCAATGTCAGGGTTTTAATCAGATTTCCATGACTTTTCTTCCACTGCTGAGGGAAGTAAGGAAACCAGTGCCAGCGTTATTCCCACTCCTGTGTCGTCATTCAGATTAAGTACGCTTCCTTTGTTTCCTGGAATAGACTCCTATCAACGTTTAATCACCCCAAGGAGAGACGGTAGAGTTGTTGGGAGATGTTCTTAAGTGCTCAAGTCTGATGGAATGGAATGAAATGGACTGCACCGCTCTCCAATGCCTGGGACAGGGATGCACAGTGAGAGGATGAGGTTCAGCAAAGAGTCAATCTCCCCCCACCACCAGCATCCCAATGCCTTTCCACTAGTAGCTTGCATCGTGCAGGGCTTAGCCCTTCTAGAATAAGCATTATTATATGAACAGCAACAGTAGTGTCGCTGTCTTACAGTGCCAGAGACCCGGGTTTAATCCTGACCATGGCTGCTGTCTGTACAGAGCTTGTATGTTTGTTTTCAGTTCAGAGATACAGCGCGGAAACAGGCCCTTTCGGCCCACCGGGTCTGCGCCGACCAGCGATCCCCGCACATTAACACCATCCTATACCCACCAGGGACAATGTTTACATTTACCAAGCCCATTAAAGGGCCTGTCCCACCAGCATGCAACTCCATGCGATGAACGCGATCAAACTAGAAGCGGGGGCCGCGCAGAGGTCAGGTGATCCCCTGTACAGGGCCGTTCCCGCCTGCATGCGGCAAGCGCAACCAAACCGGCAGCGAGGGCCGCGCGGAGGTCGGGTGAGTGGCGTAACGCGGCGCAAAGTGAGGCGAACTTGGAGCGAAGTCTAAGGTAAGTTCGCCAGGACAGAGAGCGGCACACAGAGAGGGGCACAGAGCCACACACACAGAGGGCCACGGAGCCACACACATAGAGGGTCACGGAGGCACGATGCCGGGGTGGTGTGTAATGCATCGAGGCGACTGCGAGCCGACAAGCCGTTGCCGCGCGGAATGTTTGAACACGGTCAGTTTTTCGGAGCCCCGCGCGGTCTAGGGACGAATTCCGCACGGCTCCGGCGATCGCAGTGGGACCGGCCCCGCGACGCCGGATGGCTCAAGCGACCACGTTAGGTCGCGCTCATCGCATAGAGTTGCATGCTGGTGGGACAGGCCCTTTACCTACAAACCTGTACGTCTTTGGAGTGCGGGAGGAAACCAAAGATCTCGGAGAAAGCCCACGCAGGTCACGGGAAGAATGTGCAAACTCCATACAGACAGCGCCTGTAGTTGAATCGAACCTGGGTCTCTGGCACTGCGTTCACTATAAGACAGCAACTCTACCGCTGCGCTGCCACCCGATGTTCTCCCCGGTTGGGTTTTATCCGGGTGCTCCGGTTTCCTCCCACACTCCAAAGACGTGCAGGTTTGTAGGTTAATGGGTTTGGTAAATGTAAAAATTGTCCCTGGTGGGTATAGGATAGTGTTGATGTGCAGGGGATCGCTGGTCGGCATGGGCCGAAGGGCCTGTTTCCGCGCTGTACCTCTGAACTAAAAACAAACGAGACGTGCCGATTTGTAGGTTAATTAGCTTCTGTAACTTGCTGATATCTAGAAGATCATGTTAAGGCTTTGTTTCTCGAACTGGGGAACTATTCTGCGAGAAGGGGAAGTGCAGCAAAGGTTCACCAGATTAATATCTGGGATGGTGCGTTTGGCGTGGAAGAGGACATGAACCATTTTGAAGGATGAGCTGAGCTTCTTGAACCGTACAAATTCCTTACGAGGCCTGACAAGGTAGATGAAGGGACAATGTCTCCCTTGGCTGCGGTATCTAGAATTAGGGGTTTTGTTTTTAAAATTAGGTGTCATCCCCTCTATCCTCAATTCAGAATGGAGATGAGAAATGGTCCCGACCTGAAACATCACTTGGAGATGCTGCCTGACTCACTGAGTTACTCCAGCACTTTGTGTCAATATTCTGGGAATTACCTCGGGCAAACGCAACGAATCTTTGGAATTCTCCACCTCACATATCTTTGGATACTTTGCTGCTGAGTCTATTCCAAACCAATAGATTAAAAAATATTAAAGGACTCAATGGAATGGGCTTGACGTTATAAATCAGCTATGATTTTATTGACTGAATAAGCACAAGGAGCATTGTGGCCTAATTATTCTATTGTTGATAGACACAGAATGCTGGAGTAACTCAGTGGGTCTGGCAGCATCTCCAGTGAAAATAAATAGGTGATGTTTCGGGGTTGGACCCTTGAAGAGTTCTAACCCGAAAAGAACACCTATTCCTTTCCTGCAAAGCTGCTGGGCATCATATCAAGGTTTCCGACCCGAAACATCACCTAGTCCTCTACTCCAGAGATGCTGCCTGACCCGCTGTTACTCCAGCATTTTGTGTCTACCTTCGGGATAATCAAGCAATTCCTTCCTGAACATTCTATTGGCTTTATGTTCTTGAACGTAAATTACTCAAAGTAAAGATGAGAGCACTGGTTCAGTATTCGCACTGGTTCAGTATTCTGTATCCACATCTGGCCGCATCGGTTTATACTCTCAAGAATTTATGAGATTGAGAGGGGATCTTATAGAAACTTACAAAATTCTTAAGGGGTTGGACAGGCTAGATGCAGGAAGATTGTTCCCGATGTTGGGGAGGTCCAGGACAAGGGGTCACAGCTTAAGGATAAGGGGGAAATCCTTTAGGACCGAGATGAGAAGGACTTTTTTCACACAGAGAGTGGTGGGTCTCTGGAACTCTCTGCCACAGAGGGTAGTTGAGGCCAGTTCATTGGCTATATTCAAGAGGGAGTTGGATGTGGCTCTTGTGGCTAAAGGGATCAGGGGGTATGGAGAGAAGGCAGGTACGGGATACTGAGTTGGATGATCAGCCATGATCATATTGAATGGCGGTGCAGGCTCGAAGGGCTGAATGGCCTACTCCTGCACCCAATTTCTATGTTTCTATCCTTGCCTTAAAAGCTTCTGCTCTTGTTATTAGGAATGCTGAGCCACACAACTGGCCTCTGGTTATTTGAAATCCCAATGGTGCAGCACCAGGCCCAGTATCCAGCACTCCCTTTAACCTCCCCTAACCTTGAATCCTGCTCCCTGTAAACTTGCCAGCACTTTAGAGTCTTAAGTGGCCTGTCCCACTTGCGTGATTTTTTTCGGCGACTAGCCGGCACCCGTCATAGTCACAGCAGGTTGCCGAGAATTTTCAACATGTTGAAAATCCAGCGGCAAATGGAAAAAGATACGACTCTTTGGGCGACTACTCACGGCCATACAGGCGTCACCCTGCGACAAGTCAACACGTAACGCCTGTATGGTCGTGAGTAGTCGCCCAAAGAGTCGTACCTTTTTCTGGATTTTCACCATTTTGGACATTTTCGGCCACCTGCTGCGACTGTCGGGTGCCGGCAAGTCGCCGAAAAAAATCGCGCAGGTGCGACAGGCCCTTCGGCCCAACTTGCCCACGCCGGCCAACATGTCCCATCTGCACTAGTCCCACCTGCCTGCATTTGGCCCACAGCCCTCTAAACCTGTCTTGTCCATGTACCTGTTTCTTAAACCTTGCGTTTAAGAACGCAATGTGTTTATCCCCACTACATTTCAACCTTGTCTCCCTTTCTTCCCTTCAAACATCCCATCCGTGCTCTGTCTAAACCCGCTGAATTCACTGGAGCTGTGTAACATCTTAAAATCAATGTGTGCGTTTTATTATTAGGGATAATGTTAATGTGACAGGCGATGTTGCTCCAGCCGAGGTTTGGAGCAAGCAGCCAACAACTAGGATGCATCGCCCATGGTCAATAGACAAAAGACAGTAGGTGGAGGCCGGTTCTCTAGATACTTTAAAGAGAGAGTTAGACAATAGACAACAGGTGCAGGAGGAGGCCATTCCGCCCTTCGAGCCAGCACCGCCATTCAATGTGATCATGGCTGATCATTCCCTATCAGTACCCCATTCCTGCCTTCTCCCCATATCTGAAGAAGGGTCTCGACCCGAAACGTTGCCTATCTCCTTCGCTCCTTAGATGCTGCTGCACCCGCTGAGTTTCTCCAGCTTTTTGTGTAACCCTCGATTCTCCAGCATCTGCAGTTCCTTCTTTAAGACATTCTCCCCATATCCCCTGACTCCGCTATTTTTAAGAGGTCTATCTAGCTCTTTCTTGAAAGCATCCAGAGAACCTGCCTCCACCACCCTCTGAGGCAGAGAATTCCACAGACTCACCACTCTCTGTGAGAAAAAGTGTTTCCTCGTCTCCGTTGTAAATGGCTTACACCTTATTCTTAAACTGCGTGTGGCCCCTGGTTCTGGACTCCCCCAACATCAGGAACGTGTTTCCTGCCTCTAGCGTGTCCAAACCCTTAACAATTTCTATTTGTTTCAATGAGATACCCTCTCATCCTTCTGAACTCCAGAGTGTACAAGCCCAGCTGCTGCATTCACTAGGTCAGTCTGATGGGGGCCTACGAGGGATAATGTCCAAGGAAATCCTCTGATCCAGCACCATCCAAGTCCTTCTGGTGCCAGATTATTGGCGGTTTACTATACACAGCTGACTGGTATAGAGAGACTGTTGCAGCCGTACCACGTATAACCACCAACCTGTGGCTGTGTTTAATCAGCTTGCAAAGGTTAACAGTTCCCTCTAGGGTGGAGGATGAGGATATGTAAACAACAGCCACCTGCTGTAGGTGTAGGAAGGGTGGAGCACCTGACATTGTCGCCTCTCTGCAACATGTAGTTTAGCGATACAGCGCGGAAACAGGCCCCTCGGCCCACCGGGTCCGCGCCGACCAGCGATCCCCGCACACTAAGACTATCCTACACCCACTAGGGATAAAAAAAAATGTTTTTTTAATTTACCAAGCCAATTAACCTACAAACCTGCACGTCTTTGGAGTGTGGGAGGAAACCGAAGATCTCGGAGGAAACCCACGCAGGTCACGGGGAGAACGTACAAACTCCGTACAGACAGCACCCGTAGTCGGGATCGAACCTGGGTCTCTGGCGCTGCATTCGCTCTCAGGCAGTAACTCTACCGCTGCGCCACCGTGACTGCCTGGAAATCGGCCCTTCAGCTCAACTTGTCCACGCCGGCCAACATGCCCCATCTACACCAGTCCCACCTGCCCCTGTTTGGCCCACATCCCTCTAAACCTTTCCTATCCATGTCTTTTTACTGTTGCTGTTGTACGTGTCTCAACGACCTCCTCTGAAGATGGGACTCGGCCCAAAACGTCGTCTATCCATGTCCTTCCAAGATGCTGCCTGACCCGCTGAGTTGCTCCAGCACTTTGTATTTTTACATGGAATAGCTTCCTTGCTGTGTCTGCCAAGCCCCAGAAATGCACCCCTGTGATGCCATCAGGCAGACGTTAGAATAGACTGAGGCTTGAGGTACTTTCAATGTGTCCGCTTGCATCCTGAGGGTGCAAGTGCATTCCACTGTATCCTTTGCTCTATTGATTCTGTTTGTCTTCCTCTCACAGATTTCCTGTTTAAATTCCTGGTCATCGGCAGCGCGGGAACAGGGAAGTCATGTCTTCTTCATCAATTTATTGAAAACAAATGTAAGTCTGACATCTACATGGAGCTTGCTTCTTGTGGCCGGAGCCTTGCCCTATGCACTACCAGATTGCGTTACATGGGCCTTGCCCCGTTTAGTTTAGAGGTACAGCACGGAAACAGGCCCTTCGGCCCACCGAGTCCGCACTGACCAGCGATCCCCTGCACATTAACACTACCCTACACATGCCCAGTAGAATGTTTTTTAAATCATTTACACCAAGCCAATTAACCTACAAACCTGCACATCTTTGGAGTGTGGATGGAAACCAAAGATCTCGGAATAAAAACTCACGGGGAGATCGTGCAAACTCCGTACAGACAGCACCCGTAGTCGGGATCGAACCTGAGTTTCTGGCGCTGTCTCAAGGTTTCTCCCCCTTTATTCCAACGTGCTGTCCCTTGGATCCAGCTCTTAGGGCCAAAGGAATCAAGGGGTATGTGGAGAATCCAGGAACGGGGTACTGAATTTAGATGATCAGCCACGATCACATTGAATGGCGGTGCTGGCTCGAAGGGCCGAATGGCCTACTCCTGCACCTATATTTCTCAGATTCACATAATATTTTGTCTGCATCTTCCCAGACAACCCAGTTCAGTTGGGTCTATTGTCACGTGCACCAAGGTCGAGTGAAAATCCAGGAGGTCTGCATTGCCAAATCACCGGCTGTAACCCTGAGTGAGCCGGCTGTTCGCATGTTGGGGCCCAGTTGTACGTGGACTGCTTGCTCCTCCCTGCAAGGACTCATTAGTCCCTTCTGCCTTGGGGCAGATCTGCAAGCAGGTGATTCCTCTGAGAGGGGTTTGTCACTGAAACTAAGTCCATTAAATGTACTTTCCACTTTGGCCCGTGAAAAGCGAACAGGAGCAGCAAACAGATCAGTTGTTTTTCCTACTCTGCCTCCTGTGGTTTACTGATATTTTGTGGTTTCTTTATTCAGTAGAAGTTACCCGCCCAGTCCTTGCTCTCTCTCTCCCTCTCTCTCTCTCCCTCCCTCCCTCCCTCCCTCCCTCCCTCCCTCCCTCCCTCCCTCCCTCCCTCCCTCCCTCCCTCCCTCCCTCCCTCCCTCCCTCCCTCCCTCCCTCCCTCCCTCCCTCCCTCTCTCCCTCCCTCTCTCCCTCCCTCTCTCCCTCCCTCTCTCCCTCCCTCCCTCCCTCCCTCCCTCCCTCCCTCCCTCCCTCCCTCCCTCCCTCCCTCCCTCCCTCCCTCCCTCCCTCCCTCCCTCCCTCCCTCCCTCCCTCCCTCCCTCCCTCCCTCCCTCCCCCCCTCCCCCCCTCCCCCCCTCCCCCCCTCCCTCCCTCCCTCTCTCCCTCCCCATAACTGTGGTTGGTCCATGAACTTCCACCACACCCGTAAAGTCTCTTTCATGCCACCCTCCTCCTGCCTGCTCTGTCACAGAAATAGCCAGGATGCAAACAGATTATGACCAGTTTTGATCTATTAAAGCCAAAACCCCTTCACTATCCAGCGCTGAAATGAGTGGCCGGTCGTGGGTGTGAATGTTATTGTGTGCTGCCTTTCCTCTTTGCTGTTAAGAAATGCTTTGCTAAACCATCTCGTGCTATCTCCAGTCAAACAGGACTCCAACCACACCATCGGCGTTGAGTTTGGATCAAAAGTAGTTAACGTCGGGGGCAAGAGTGTGAAACTACAGATTTGGGACACGGCAGGGCAAGAGCGGTTCAGGTGAGCCCGACATCTCAATTATATCTGCGTTTACCTGTACAGTTCTCGCAGAGGTCTATCCATTGGTGAAAGGGACCCTGCTGTGTGGTGCCCAGGTCCAGCAAGGCTTTAATCCCGTGGCCATTCATAGCCCGAATGGTTTCACATTCACAAATTATCGGAGTAGAATTAAACCATTCAGCCCATCGAGCCCTTCTGCCATTCAATCATGGCTGATTCAATCTGCCTCCTAATCACATTTTCCTGCCTTCTCCCCATAACCCTTGACACCCGTTCTAATCAAGAATTTGCCCATCTCAACCTTAGAAATATCCACTGACTTGGCCTCCACAGCCCTCTGTGGCAATGAATTCCGCAGATTAACTGCCCTCTGGCTAAAGTTTACTTCGGAAATGTAGCCAGCACCGAATTCTGTGGCGTTAAGAAACGCTAAAATATAAGTGCCTGTCAGAATTTAATTTCCCAGTGAACATGTATCGTACCTTTAAACCATGCGGTAATGTTCTCACTGTTTTGCAGTAACTACCCCACATAATGTCTTGCACCAATTCACTTCTGCTTGTGCTCCACAGACGGCTGTGGAGGCCAAGTTAATGGGTATTTTTAAGGCAGAGATAGATAGATTCTTGATTAGTGCGGGTGTCAGAGGTTATGTGGAGAAGGCAGGAGAATGGGGTTAGGAGGGAGAGATAGATCAGCCATGATTGAATGGTGGAGTAGACTCGATGGGACGAACGGCCTAATTCTGCTCCTATCACTTAGCAGCCTGAAATCTGCAACGTCCAGGTTCAGGAACAGCTTCTTCCCCACAGCCATCAGACTATTAAACACAACTTCAAACAAACTCTGAAGAAGGGTCTCGACCCGAAACGTCGCTCCTTAGATGCTGCTGCACCCGCTGAGTTTCTCCAGCTTTTTGTGTAACCCTCGATTCTCCAGCGTCTGCAGTTCCTTCTTTAAAACTCTGAACTATAACAACCTATTGCACTTTATCTGTTTATTTATGTGTGTATATATATATATTCTATGGTATATGGACACACTGATCTGATCTGTATTAATGCCTGCAATATTCTGCTGTGCTGCAGCAAGCAGGAATGTCATTGTCCTATCTGGGACACATGACAATAAACCCTCTTGACTTGTCTCGACTTGGCATATGATCACTTAGGAAGAAGGGTCTCGACCCGAAACGTCACCCATTCCTTCTATCCAGAGATGCTGCCTGTCCCGCTGAGTTACTCCAGCATTTTGTGTCTATGATCACTTACGAACTTCTGAACTGTGTTTTCCAGATGCAAAGCTAACTTGTCTATTTGCTTTATATGGCCTCATCTATTGTTGCCACGCATTTGCACACTTTGTCTAATTTTGGACACATGAATCTACAATCTCTTTCAATATTTTCTGATCCCTTCATTGACCAGCATCTGTTCAACCTCCGACCTTTATGCAAGTACTGTCGATTGTTCTTTGCCCCCCCATTTTTAAAATCAGTTTAGTTAAAAGATACAGCGCGGTGTTGGGGGAGTCCAGAACCAGGGGCCACAGTTTAAGAATAAGGGGTAAGCCATTTAGAACGGAGATGAGGAAATACTTTTTCCACAAGAGTTGTGAGTCTGTGGAATTCTCTGCCTCAGAGGGCGGTGGAGGCATTTTCTCTGGATGCTTTCAAGAGTGAGCTAGATAGGGCTCTTAAAGATAGCGGAGTCAGGGGATATGGGGAGAAGGCAGGAACGGGGTACTGATTGGGGATGATCAGCCATGATCACATTGAATGGCGGTGCTGGCTCGAAGGGCCAAATGGCCTACTCCTGCACCTATTGTCTATTGAAACAGGCCCTTCGGCTCAACAAATCACCAAATCCACACCGGCCAGCGATCCCCGCACACTAACACTACCCTACACACACTCGGGACAATTTTACATTTACACCAAGCCAATTAACCTACAAACCTGGACGTCTTTGGATTTCTGTTGACCTCAATGACCAGGGAATGAAACGACCACAGAAACATGATGCAAATGACATTTTCTGTGACCGTCTGGGACTCTGTGACCGTCTCAATGCCTCCACCAGCCAGACAGCTGGGATGGAAGGCTGCTTGCCATTCTGTGCCCAGTGAGGTGAGCTGAGCACATACTGGATCACTGCTTCTCACAGCAGCGTGCAATGGAGATTTGCCAAACCCAATGAACCTGGGATGTCAGGACTTTCATATGAGGAAAGATTGGATAGACTCGGCTTGTACTCGCTGGAATTTAGAAGATTGAGGGGGGATCTTATAGAAACTTACAAAATTCTTAAGGGGTTGGACAAGCTAGATGCTGGAAGATTGTTCCCGATGTTGGGGGAGTCCAGAACAAGGGCTCACAGTCTAAGGATAAGGGGGAATTCCTTTAGGACCGAAATGAGGAAAACATTCTTTACACAGAGAGTGGTGAGTCTCTGGAATTCTCTGCCACAGAAGGTAGTTGAGGCCAGTTCATTGGCTATATTTAAGAGGGCGTTAGATGTGGCACTTGTGACTAAAGGGATCAGGGGGTATGGAGAGAAGGCAGGTACGGGATACTGAGTTGGATGATCAGCCATGATCACATTGAATGGCGGTGCAGGCTCGAAGGGCCGAATGGCCTACTCCTGCACCTATTTTCTATGTTTCTAACCAGAAGAGTCTGGGGTTTAATTCCTGCTCTGGCTTCAGAAACAAAGATAGACACAAAATGCCGGTGTGACTCAGTGGGTCAGGCAGCATCTCTGTAGAGAAGGAATAGGTGACATAGAAACATAGAAAATAGGTGCAGGAGTAGAGGCTATTCGGCCCTTCGAGCCTGCACCGCCATTCAATATGATCATGGCTGATCATCCAACTCAGTATCCCGTACCTGCCTTCTCTCCATACCCCCTTATCTACAAGGGCCACATCAAATATCCCTCTTAAATATAGCCAATGTCTGAAGAAGGGTCGGGACCGGAAAACGTCACCCAATCCTTCTCTCCGTAGATGCTGTGTGACCCGCTGAGTTAATCCAGCGTCTTGTGTCCACCTTCGGTTTAAACCAGCATCTGCAGTTCCTTCCTACTGACTTAGGAAACAGCAGGATCAGGAACTGGCCAATAATGGAACTGCTAATCCAGTGCCTCTCCTAATGGGGAGAGAGTTTATTTAGGACTACTCGCAGATCTGAGGGGTAATGTTTTCATGCAGAGGGCGGTCCATACGCAGTGAGCTGACGGTGGGAGCGGATACTATTCTGTTTCAACGGCAAATTCTTGGATGGGAAAGGAGCAGAGGGACACGGGCATAATGTGGGCGGTCACGGTGGTGCAGCGGTAGAGTTGCTGCCTTACAGCGAATGCCGCGCCGGAGACCCGGGTTCCATCCCGCTTACGGGTGCTGTCTGCACGGAGTTCGCACGTTCTCCCCGTGACCTGCGTGGGTTTTCTCAGAGAACTTCGGTTTCCTCCCACACTCCAAAGACGTACAGCTTTGTAGGTTAATTGACTTGGTAAATGGAAAAATTGTCCCTAGTGGGTGTAGGATAGTGTTAAGGGCCTGTCCCACTGTACGAGGTGATTCAAGAGCTCTCCCGAGTTTAAAAAAAAAAAATCAAACTCGTGGTAAGCACGTAGAATGTACGTAGCGGGTACGTCAGAGCTCGGGACGTCTCTCAGCGGCTCGTAACGCTAACGGCAGGTACTCGGGAAATGCGGTAAGCTCGTGAAGATTTTTCAACATGTTGAAAAATGTCCACAAGAGCCACTAGTACCTACGAGCGGCCATTACCGTAATTCTCCGAGTTCGAATCGGGAAACTCGGGAGAACTCTTGAATTAGCTCATACAGTGGGACAGGCCCTTTAATGTGCGGGGATCGCTGGTCGGCGCGGACCCGGTGGGCTGAAGGGCCTGTTTCAGCACTGTATCTCTAAACTAATCTAAATTAAACTAAATGGAAATGGTCATGGTCGGCATGGACAATGTAAACATGCAAGGGCCCATTTTGTAAATTTTGTATGTATCCCAGATGCAGTGCTTGGATTAAGCAATAGTCCCATGTATGTGAGCAGTGGATATGAAGCTGGCTCCTTTCCCTTCATTGCTGCATCTGAAGTTGATGCATGCACCAAGCCTGTCACACTCCATTCCCCACCTGCCGTGGGCGCGACAGCAACTGCAACTGCTGTCAAGACTCTGCGGGGGGAATAAATATCTGTCACTATGTTGCTTGGCCCGGAGCTTTGCTGGGAAAAAAAAGATCAGAGCAAATCAATAAATAGTTTAACCGCTGACAGAGAAGCTCGAGTGGTGAGGAAAATAATACCAGCGCACTGCACGGTCAGGGTGATGCCTGAAATAGCTCGTTCCATCCATCCTTTCCTCATCAATTCAGGCTCATCAATCATCTTGTCCGTTAATGCGCGTGTCCGCCATTTCAGTGGGTGTTTGCAAAGTGAATGGAGAAAGGAGACGGGCACGTCGACAATCCTGGCTGGAGCAACTCAGCGGGACAGGCAGCATCTCTGGGTGGAATGAATGGGCGAAGTTCCAGGTCGAGACCCTCCAGACTCTTTTAGCGGAGAGAGACAGATTTCGGTGATAGGGCCAGTGTACGCCTGGAGCAGGGATTGTTCCCAGGAAATGGACGCATCGCGGCCAAGCCCAACATTGTCCTCGCTATACCACGTACAGGCACGGATCCGAGAGTGGGAATGATTTGGGACAAAAATGACGCAGTCACGAGGGCCTGTCCCACACGTGATTTTTAGGCGACTTGCACCAGTCAGAGTCGCAGCTGGTGGCCGAACATTTTCCGCATGTTGAAAATCCAGCGGCAACCAGAAAAAGGCACGACTACTCACCACCAAACAGGCGTCACCCCCGCGCTATGGCCCCTGGTCTTAGCCAATGTGTGTTCCTCCAGAGCTGCTGCCTGGGTGACTTGCTGAGTTACTCCAGCACTTTGTGCCTTTTTTTGTTATAAACCAACATCCGCACTTCCTCATTTCCACTGTTGAAGACCATTAGGAATAAGGGGTCGGCCATTTAGGACTTCTTCTTCTTCCGTGTGGCGTGCACAGCCTAAAGTTGTCGGACAACTTGTTCTATTTGATCTTCCGTTTGTGCACGTCGAGTTGATTGCATTAGTTGAAACGGCGAACCACGCGAAGGTTGCAATCTTCCCACCCCGGCCATTTAGCACTGAGATGAGGAAAAACGTTTTCACCCAGAGAGTTGTGAATCTGCGGAATTCTCTGCCACGGAAGGCAGTGGAGGCCAATTCACTGGATGTATTCAAGAGAGAGTTAGATTTAGCTCTTCGGGCTAAAGAAATCAAGGGATGTAGGGGGGAAAAGCTGGAACGAGGTACTGATTTTGGATGATCACATTGAATGGTGGTGCTGGCACAAAGGGCCAAATGGCCTACTCCTGCACTTATTTTCTATGTTTCTATTTATATTCTGTGAACCAATTTTAAACACATTTCTGTTTCTTCTTGCAGGTCAGTAACAAGGAGCTACTACCGGGGAGCAGCGGGGGCACTTTTGGTGTATGACATTACAAGGTACGTTCCATTTATGTTCTCATCTCCTTTAGGTCTCTATGTAACAGTGGTTGGTCAGTCTGATGACAATAGAATATTCTGAATATTATTTTAACAAAACAGCAGAATGCAAACTCGCCAGATTTACATGGTAAATGGTAGGGAATTGAGGAATGCTGTGGACCAGAGGGATCTAGGAATAACTGTGCATAGTTCCCTGAAGGTGGAATCGCATGTAGATAGGGTGGTAAAGAAAGCTTTTGGTGTGCTGGCCTTTATAAATCAGAGCATTGAATATAGGAGTAGGGAAGTAATGTTAAAATTGTACAAGGCATTGGTGAGACCAAATCTGGAGTATGGTGTATAATTTTGGTCGCCTAATTATAGGAAGGATGTCAACAAAATAGGGAGAGTACAGAGGAGATTTACTAGAATGTTGCCTGGGTTCCAGCAACTAAGTTACAGAGAAAGGTTGAACAAGTTAGGTCTTTATTCTTTGGAGCGCAGAAGGTTAAGGGGGGACTTGATTGAGGTCTTTAAAATGATGAAAGGGATAGACAGAGTTGACGTGGATAAGCTTTTCCCATTGAGGGTAGGAAAGATTTAAACAAGAGGGCATGACATGGGAATTAAGGGACAGAAGTTTAGGGGTAACATGAGGGGGAACTTCTTTACTCAGAGAGTGGTGGCTGTGTGGAATGATCTTCCAGCAGAAGTGGTGGAGGCAGGATCGGTTTTAACATTTAAAAGTAAAGTGGATAGGTATATGGACGGGAAGGGAATGGAGGGGTATGGTCTGAGTGCAGGTAGATGGGACTAGGGGAAAATAAATGGTCGGCACAGACTGGAAGGGCCGAGAAGGCCTGTTTCCGTGCTGTAATTGTTATATGGTTAACTCGCGGATTAGGTCGCCCAAGTGGGACAGACCCTTTACACACAAGTGGAAGAGAACATGGAAACAGCAGGAGATAATTTAGCTCTTTGACCCGGTTCTGTCAGGTTAAGGATGATTAGTATCTTGCCTCGATTCTATAGAGCGTGTCCAGTGAAATTGTGGCTAATTGTTTTATTTCCTTTCTTTATGAAGCCGCGAGACGTACAACGCACTCACAAACTGGTTGACGGATGCCCGGACCCTTGCCAGCCCTAATATCGTCATTATTCTCTGCGGGAACAAGAAGGATCTGGACGCGGATCGGGAGGTCACGTTCCTGGAGGCGTCGCGCTTTGCACAAGAAAACGGTAATGCTTCTGCGGTGCGGTCAGGGGCGGAAAACCCGTGGGGGGGGCTAGAGGGGACACGTCCCCTCCATGTTTTGAGAGGTGGGGAACATCCACCCCCCCACCCCCCCCCCCCCCCAAGATTTTGTGATCCGGATTTTAATAGCTCCGCTTTCTGCGAGACAGTGGAGGTGGGACTGATGATCGAGGGCGCCGATTGGACGAGAGAGATGTCGATCAGCAGGGGACATGATGATTCAGCGCCATGATTGGAGGAGGGAGGAGTGGGGGGGGGGGTGGGACTGAGGATAGAGTGCGGTCATTAGAGGAGGGAGACGTGGCACGGACCTGCGCCTCATCCGCAGCCAGGATCGATCCCGGCTGGGTCTCTCGAAGCCTCACGCACGTGTGGGTGTGTGTGCGAATGCGCGCGCGCCCCCCCCCCCCCCCCCCCCCCCCCCCCCCGCCAACAAATTGTGTCCCCCGTCCCCTCCATGTTTAGATAGCGAGTTCCGCTCTGGGTCATTCCCCAGCCAACCTGGGCTAATCATATTGAAAACCGAACGAGAGGTGGGGCCGAACAGCACCTCAATCCTATACTCGAAAAGCTGGAGTAACTCAGTGGGTCAGGCAGCATCTGGAGAAAGGGAACAGGTGATGTTTTGGATCGAGACTCTTCTTCATTCCTTCCTAAACTTTTCCAACCTTCTGTTTTTTCATCCCTGCCCTTTGTCTGATGATGCGCCTTGTGTCTCGACCCGAAACTTGTGTCGCCCATTCCTTCTCTCCGGAGATGCTGCCTCACAGCCGCTGAGTTAAGGGCATGTCCCACTTGGCCGTCATTTGCGCGTCATTTACGCTATATCATTTGCACGTCACGACGCGGGCTTCGTGACACGCACGCATCGCGCATGGTGAGCATTACGCACGCATGGTGCACGATGACATAGGCAGTGACACGCGGCGTCACAGGATTTAGATCGCCATCTGCGTGAGGCTCAAGTGACAGCCAAGTGCGACAGGCCCTTAACTCCAGCATTTTTTTGGTGTCTACCTGCATTGTATATATTTTTTACACAAATCTATGTTTATCTTGATGTTTAAAGTACCCAGGAATGACAGCACGTAACTGAATGTGTCTGGACGGGCTTACCTGAGGTTATTTGGTCTTTCTGCCCTAGAGTTGATGTTTCTGGAGACCAGCGCGCTGACTGGAGAAAATGTGGAAGAAGCATTTCTGAAGTGTGCAAGAACCATCTTAAATAAAATTGAATCGGGTAAGAATAAAAAAAATAGACACGAGGAACTGCAGGCGCTGCGTTAAACAAAAAAAAAAAGACACAACTGCTGGAGGAACTCGGGTTGCTCAGCATCTCTGGAGAACTTAGATAGGTGAGATTAAAGACTAAATATGGGTCTCTACCTGAAAGGTCACCCATTCCTTCTCTCGATACTGTCTGTCCCATTGAGTTACTCCAGCATTTTGTGTCTATCTTTGGCTCAAACCAGCACCTGCAGTTCCTTCCTACACACTCCCTGCGATCACGTGGGTTTTCTCTGGGCGCTCCGGTTTCCTCACACAATCTAAAGACGTGCGGGATTGTAGGTTAATTGGCTTCTGTGAACTGTAAATTGACCCGTGGCAGACAAAAATGCTGGAGAAACTCAGCGGGTGAGGCAGCATCTATAGGGCGAAGGGATAGGTGACGTTGCGGTTCGAGACCCTCCTTCAAACCTTAATGTGTAGGATAGTGCTAGTGTACGGGGTGATCGCTGGGCAGCAGGGACACGACGGGCCGAAGGGCCTGTTTCTATACCGTATCCCTAAACACTAAAGTCTACATGCTTAAGTGGAGGGGAGGAGATTTTATCTCCTTTTATTTAGTTGAGACTAAAATCAAATCTTCTGCTTGGGTAAATGTCGAAGATCCCATATTTAGTTGAGACTAAAATCAAATCTTCTGCTTGGGTAAATGTCGAAGATCCCATGGTGCTATTATATCACTGTTTCGAGAATTCTCTTTGCATCTTAATTGTCTTTAGAAGTGTTTGGAAGGTTTTACTTCATTGACGATGTTGCATTAATGCAAATTGTTGCTGATTTAGATATCTCTCCCTGCGTTGAGATGAGATTATATGATACATTATTTTCTGTAAATTTTTTTTAAAAGCCAGTGTACCAGCAGAAGTGTGTAGAATATAAATCTATCGCTTTGTGTGGTTAATTACCAGATAACACAAGCTGACTATTTTAAATGGATTGGGTTTTGAGCCTTGCAGTTTTCTTTGGTTCACAGATTGCAGCAGCGATGATAATAAGTAATAGTTTAAACAAAAGCTCAAGATGCTGGCAGATCTCAGCAGGTCAGGTAGCTTCCACGGAGAGTGAAGCTGAGCCAATGTTTCAGCTCGAGGTCCTTTCATCCTTCAACTCCCCCTCCCATTCCCAATCCGACCTCTCTGTCCTGGGCCTCCTCCATGGCCAGAGTGAGCACCACCGCAAATTGGAGGAGCAGCGCCGCATATTCCGCTTGGGCAGCCTGCACCCTAGTGGCATAAACATTGAATTCTCCAATTTCCCGTAGCCCTTGCTGTCTCCTCCCCTCCCCAGCTCTCCCTCAGCCCTCGGGCTCCTCCTCTTCCTTTTTTCCTTTCTTCTCCCCAATCCCCCCCACCCCACCCTACATCAGTCTGAAGAAGGGTTTCGGCCCGAAGCGTCGCCTATTTCCTTCGCTCCATAGATGCTGCCGCACCCGCTGAGTTTCTCCAGCACTTTTGTCTCCTTTCATCAGAACCGGACAAATGAGAGAAATGGGTGTGGTTTAGCTACCGAAAGGGGGAATGTCCGTGATAGGGTGCAGGAAACGGTCTCTTCGGCCCTCCAAGTCCGGGCCCACCAACATCCACCCATTTACAATAAGATAGAACTTTATTTATCCCAGGAGGAAAATTGATCTGCCAACGGTGATAAAAACACAACGTACATCAAACGTGAAATTAAAGTGACGAGAGGGAAGTCGAGGATTGGGGATGTGCGGGGGGTGGGGGGGGGGGGGGAAATTGGGCTACCCCACAACAGAACGGGGAGGAGTTGTACAGTCCCGTTTACCTGCCGTGTGACTCTAGTGCAGATAGACACAAAATGCTGGAGTAACTCAACGGGACAGGCTGGAGAGAAAAATGGGTGACGTTTCGGGTCGATGTCTGAAGAAGGGTCCCGACCCGAAACGTCACCCATTCCTGTATGTCCCGCTGAGTTGCTCCAGCATTTTGTGCCTGTCTTCGATTTATACCAGCATCTGCACTTCCTTCCTGCGCTCGTTTAAGTGCTTTGTCAACCCGCAGGCGAGCTCGACCCTGAACGCATGGGCTCGGGGATCCAGTACGGCGATGCTTCGCTACGCCAGCTCCGGCAGCCCAGAAGCACGCAGGCACAGAACAGACAGCAGTGCAACTGCTAGGCACAGCGGTGGCTTCCTGATGCTGCGGAGCTCATGCAAAAGCAGGTATGGTCACCTCGCGGCTGGGCCTCACCTTGCAGTTTCTAAATATTTATGGCTATCCAACTGTGTCTTAAGTTAGTTGAAGGATTAGTTAAGGTCACTAGGATCCAATTGTATTAGAAGCCATACATATTGCCAATGATATAACAGTTTTTCAAATACACACTTAACTTGTTTCAAAAGTTATACAAATATTACAGAATGATATATATAAGCTTCTATTTTTTAAGAGAGTAAAGAAAGTAAAGAGGTAAAAGAATAGGTGTTTGATCAAAGAGGTGATTAAATGATATTGATTATGATTATATATAACAAAAAAAAAAAATTTTTTAAATAAAAAACACGGTAAAAAAATTAAAAATAATAAAAATTTAAAATAATACAAGCAAACAATTATTATACTTTTTAAAAAAAATTGAAGTATACATCTTAACAATGAATGGAACAATTTCACATAACAATATCTGTAGAGACGTGTATTCAAATCCCAGAATCTGGATCCAATTCTGTTATTGGGCAAATCAAGCAGAAAGGGGACATAAACCTTAATCGGAGCCAAGCAGACCAAGGGTGATATCACAAATGTTCCCAATGTTGGGCGAGTCCAGAACCAGGGGCCACAGTCTTAGAATAAAGGGGAGGTCATTTAAGACTGAGGTGAGAAAAAACTTTTTCACCCAGAGAGTTGGGAATTTGTGGAATTCCCTGCCACAGAGGGCAGTGGAGGCCAAGTCACTGGATGGATTTAAGAGAGAGTTGGATAGAGCTCTAGGGGCTAGTGGAATCACGGGATATGGGGAGAAGGCAGGCACGGGTTATTGATAGGGGACGATCAGCCATGATCACAATGAATGGCGGTGCTGGCTCGAAGGGCCGAATGGCCTCCTCCTGCACTTATTTTCTGTGTTAAAATGCCAGAGTAACTCAGCATACAGCATCTCTGGACAGAAGGAATGGGTGGCATTTTGGGGTTGAGACCCTTCAGACTGAGAGTCATGGGAGAGGGAGATACAGATATGAAACATAGACACCAGGTGCAGGAGTAGGCCATTCGGCCCTTCCAGCCAGCCCCGCCATTCAATATGATCGTGGCTGATCATCCAAAATAAGTACCCCGTTCCTGCCTTCTCCCCATATCCCTTGATTCCCATAGCCCCAAGAGTTAAATCGAATTCTCTCTTGATTGCATCTGGAAGGGTAAGGTGTGAAAACAGGACATCAAAGGCGAGGAAAATCAAGAAAAATGGAGACTAGCTCACTGTTAGCCAGAGTCGCACTGCATGGAAACGGTCCCTTCGGCCCATCGAGTCCATACTGACCAAGATGCCCACATTTAAGCTACCCCCACTCTCCTGCATTTGGCCCATGACCCTCTAAACCGTTCCTATCCGTGTACCTGTTTAAATATTGTTCTACCAGCCTCAACTACCTCCTCCGGCAGCTCATTCCACACGCCCTCCACCCTCCGAGTGAGAAAGCTGTCCCTTGGGTTCCTATTAAATCTTCCCCTCTCACCTGTCCGATGTTCCTCATGATTTTGTACATCTCTATAAGGCAGGGGTGCCCAACCTAGTTCGTCCCGTTTACCCCAGGCAACTTTAACAGCACATAACAATGTTATCTCACTTATGAACGACTAATGATGAACAGATACTGGCATACCAGAACCAAACACTGTCAGTCAATGAGAAAAAATATCTACAAGTCCAGAATCAACAAATGTACCTCCTGGGTAGGCGACATTGGGGTAGATTTACCCCAGGTTGGGAACCCTTGCTATGAGATCACCCCTCGGCCTCCTGCACGCCAAAGGATAAAGGCCTAGCCTTGCCTTTAGGAGAAACTAATACAAAATACTCAGACTGAACCTTCACAGTTCTCAGTGCTCTTTCAGGCTGTAGATGATTACAAGAAGTTGGACACAAAACGCTGGAGAAACTCAGCGGGACAGGCAGCATCTCTGGAGAGAAGGAATGGGTGGCGTTTCAGGTCCAAGCCCTTCTTCAGATGTGAAGGGTCTCGACCCAAAACATCACCATTCCTTCTCTCCAGAGATGCTGCCTGACCCGCTGAGTTACTCCAGCTTTTTGTGTCTTATTATCATCTTCAGATGTTTACAGGGATCTCTTTCAAGTTCAAGGAGATCCATGTAAGTTGTTGTGATCTTTCTTGAGTCAAAGGTCTGACCAGCCCTCTCCCCCTCTCCCTCCCCTTCCTCCCCTCCCCTTCCTCCCCTCCCCCCCTCTCCCTCCCCCCCTCTCCCTCCCCCCCTCTCCCTCCCCCCCTCTCCCTCCCCCCCTCTCCCTCCCCCCCTCTCCCTCCCCCCCTCTCCCTCCCCCCCTCTCCCTCCCCCCCTCTCCCTCCCCCCCTCTCCCTCCCCCCCTCTCCCTCCCCCCTCTCCCTCCCCCCCTCTCCCTCCCCCCCTCTCCCTCCCCCCCTCTCCCTCCCCCCCTCTCCCTCCCCCCCTCTCCCTCCCCCCCTCTCCCTCCCCCCCTCTCCCTCCCCCCCTCTCCCTCCCCCCCTCTCCCTCCCCCCCTCTCCCTCCCCCCCTCTCCCTCCCCCCCTCTCCCTCCCCCCCTCTCCCTCCCCCCCTCTCCCTCCCCCCCTCTCCCTCCCCCCTCTCCCTCCCCCCTCTCCCTCCCCCCTCTCCCTCCCCCCTCTCCCTCCCCCCTCTCCCTCCCCCCTCTCCCTCCCCCCTCTCCCTCCCCCCTCTCCCTCCCCCCTCTCCCTCCCCCTCTCCCTCCCCCCTCTCCCTCCCCCCTCTCCCTCCCCCCTCTCCCTCCCCCCTCTCCCTCCCCCCTCTCCCTCCCCCCTCTCCCTCCCCCCTCTCCCTCCCCCCTCTCCCTCCCCCCTCTCCCTCCCCCCTCTCCCTCCCCCCTCTCCCTCCCCCCTCTCCCTCCCCCCTCTCCCTCCCCCCTCTCCCTCCCCCCTCTCCCTCCCCCCTCTCCCTCCCCCCTCTCCCTCCCCCCTCTCCCTCCCCCCTCTCCCTCCCCCCTCTCCCTCCCCCCTCTCCCTCCCCCCTCTCCCTCCCCCCTCTCCCTCCCCCCTCTCCCTCCCCCCTCTCCCTCCCCCCTCTCCCTCCCCCCTCTCCCTCCCCCTCTCCCTCCCCCCTCTCCCTCCCCCCTCTCCCTCCCCCCTCTCCCTCCCCCCTCTCCCTCCCCCCTCTCCCTCCCCCCTCTCCCTCCCCCCTCTCCCTCCCCCCTCTCCCTCCCCCCTCTCCCTCCCCCCTCTCCTCCCCCTCTCCCTCCCCCTCTCCTCCCCCCTCTCCCTCCCCCCTCTCCCTCCCCCCTCTCCCTCCCCCCTCTCCCTCCCCCCTCTCCCTCCCCCCTCTCCTCCCCCTCTCCCTCCCCCCTCTCCCTCCCCCCTCTCCCTCCCCCCTCTCCCTCCCCCCTCTCCCTCCCCCCTCTCCCTCCCCCCTCTCCCTCCCCCCTCTCCCTTCCCCCCCTCTCCCTCTCCCCCTCTCCCTCTCCCCCTCTCCCTCTCCCCCTCTCCCTCTCCCCCCTCCCCCTCCTCTCTCCCCTCTCTCTCCCCCTCTCTCCAACAGTGCTGCAAGTTGATCAGTTTGCCGGTGAGCTGCGGACCAGAGGGTGAAGCACTGTCCGTGTAGATTTCTCTGTGGCTGGGTGCCTTGCCCTGCGGTCCTAATGATCCAGTGATCCTCCCTGTACAGTATACTGTGTGTCATCTGCCTGTTTAGTGAGCAAATCCTTTCAATTCCAATGTTTTATATTGCTGTACCCCTTTAGGTTGGCCTTCCTAAGCCACGTGACTCACCGGGTGCACAGAAGGAAAATATTATCCTCTTTTTATCCAAAAAAAAAGAGTCCACACGAGAAGGTGTGTGGAATGGTTTAGATTCTCCATTTGGGCTGTTAATTTTTTATTTCAGTGAAGAGCGTTGCTACTGAACTCCTATACTATACCGGCAAACTCCGTGCAATAGATTTTATTCGCCCACCGCCATTTTGAGTGTGTTAATTGTTCAACGTGGCCGATGTAGATAGACTTTCTCCATTCTCGCCTAACCGCAACTTATTGTGCTTCAGCACGGAAGGGCACAATGACATTGGATTTTACTGTGTTTTACAGTTTGCAGCATAAACAACCTTGCTGGCAGCGCTGCCTTGGCACTTGATGACTGGTTTCTGTCAGCTCCGGTTGTGGTCATCAAGGCTCTTATACATTCGGGTTCTCTGCCTGCTAGTCTAAAGATGCTCCCAGTCCCTCAAACTCACCCTTGTTTCCCGATATCCTGCATATCTGACGCTTGTTCTCTGCAAAGTTTATTTGACCATATCAGCTTGCACCTTCCTTCTGGTGCAGGTACCTGCACTCTCTGCCCTGGGGTAAAGATCCCATCCCTGGGGACTTGGTCCATCAGACAGCTTGGCCATTTGGGTAGATTGTAGCCAAACACTTCCCCCCCCTCCCCCCCCCCCCCCCCCCCCCCCCCACACCAATACTATGCCAACCCCAGTCCCCGATTAACGAGAGAATTCTGCTTGTATATGTCCCATGTCATGTTCCGAGGCAACCATTTTCAGAGGCAACCATTTAGTTCCTGTTGGGTTGGGGAGGGGAAATAGTTCTAAGAGTTATCCTGAGGATGATCCAATCCCTCTCATCGTGGCTTGCAGTAGGGAACGCCCACCCCAGCTTGGGCCAGGCACAGGCCCTGAACCAGGCAGTGGGCTGGGCTGTCCAGAGTCTGTTGCGTAGAACGTGACTGTACAAGCACCAACGGCACTTGTGCACCACCAGAGTACTGGCCTCCTTGCCAGCACCCACCTCGGGCACGGTGACATTTGACGCACTTGTTCAGCGAGAGAATGCCACTTCAGCTTGCAAATAGCCCCAGCAGCGGCATGCCTTGGGCAACCCTTGCTCACTCGCACTGGCCCAGTGGCTGGTGGAACTGAGCTGCCATGCTTCCGTCCACCATGCATGCTGACTTACAAACCCAACACCTGATTTTGTCGTCATTCCCGTCACCCCTTCTCCCCGACGGGAGAGCAAACAATACGTGGCGCGAAGGATCTGGAGAAAAATAAGTTCCCCGGCCAAACCCGTCTCCCTGTTAATGCTCTGCCCTGATAGGTAAACGCCGCATTAATTCTCGCTGCATTTTATCAGTCGAAGCAACTGGATTTTATTCTGCCCGTTTTATTTTTATCACGTCAGATGGTTGTCCCTAAGATAGCTCGAACCTGCACGGATCAAGCTGATGGGGTTGGGAGTTTACCTGTCGCACAGGTGAGCCCCACAGCCGTAGTTCCAGGGACAGACACATGAGGGCAGTAGAAAGTCTGAACCAGCTAACTACCTAACATTTAAGAAGGAACTGCAGATGCTAGAAATATTGACCAAGTAGACAAAAGATGCACTCAGCGGGTGAGGCAAGCAGCATCGATGGAGAAAAGGAGCAGGCGACGTTTCGGGGCGAGACCCTTCGTCAGACTGATGTCGGGAGTGGGAGGGGAACTCTGAAGAAGGGTCTCGACCTGAAACGATGCCTACTACTTTTCTCCGCAGATACTGCCTCAGCCGCTGAGTTTCTCCAGCATTTTTTTTTTGTCTACTTTTATCTACTTAACATGCTGCCTCTTCCCGTCTGGAAACTCCTGGGGGATTCGAGATGGACAGTATTATGTCAGTGGGTTTTGTCTGGGATGGGGCCGAGGTCTTTAATGGGCACCAGATGAGACAGAAATTCCAGCGCCCTGTAGATACCCCACAAGCCCGCACCTCATGTCCCCGCTTCCATTAGTCCTGCACCATTCAACCCCCCCCCCTGCTCGGGCAAGAGGAAGGAGCACCATTGAAGTGCCAGGTAGTCTTTGTCTCTGAAACGCCATCCCATTATTAAAGGTTGGGGAGAGGGATTCGGACAATGTACTGGAAGCGCTGTTTTGCTCGTTGATTGTTGATCAGCGATCTTCTGTAAAAACTCCTCACTTCACCTTGCTTTAATCGAGCCCTTTGACCATTCAAAGCTGTCGTTCAATAACTGTGGACTCTTCTGGAGAGGGTATTATAGTGCACCCTCACTTTGGCCTCTTCCCCCCCCCCTCCCCACTGCTCTGTCTTAGCTCTGAGAACACAAGCAGCTAGAATAAGTCTAGAGATCCAGCCTGCTGTACAGCCCGCCCTACCACATGCATGTGCCACACAACTCTGTACAGTGCTGTTAACCTTATAACATGCATGTGCCACACAACTTTAACAGTGCGACAGTTGATTTTTTTAATCTTCCCCCCCCCCCCCCCCCACACCATTTTAAGATATTTCAACCTAGTGCAAACTTAGTCAACCTGGTCCCGACCTGATGCAAAGGAGCCTGTCCATCCTAGCTGAGCAACCCAAGGGGATCGCACCAGCCTGGAGCTCCCTCCAGACAAGGGGTCTTGTGTCGGACAAATTCACGTACTAAACCTAAAGTCCAAAGTAGTTTTCCCATCAATGGGAAGGATAAGGGAATCTGGTTGTCGGTGAGGCGGTGTGCATGCTTGTGTAGTCACTGCCCAGACACGCGCACACACAGAGACACGCACTCGCACACGTACAAGGAGACACACACTCGCACACGTACATGGAGACGCACACGTACAAGGAGACACACGCACTCGCACACGTACATGGAGACGCACACGTACAAGGAGACACACGCACTCGCACACGTACAGGGAGACGCATGCACACGTACAAGGAAACACGTACAAGGAGACACTCGTACACGTACAAGGAGACACACGCACTCGCACACGTACAAGGAGACATGCACTCGCACACATACAAGGAGACACGCACTCGCACACGTACAAGGAGAGACGCACTTGTACACGCACTCGCACACGTACAAGGAGACTCACTCGCACACGTACTCGGAGAAACGCACTCACACACGAGACACGCACTTGCATACGCACATGGAGGCACTTGCACGCGTCCACGGAGACTCGCACACACGGAGACACACGCACACACATGGAGATTCGCACACAAAAGCGCTCGGGCATATATATATATACACACACACACACACACACACACACACACGCTCTCTTGCTCTCTCGCTCTCACACCTCTCGCTATCCCGCTGTCCCCCTCGCATCCCTGTCTCCTACAAACCTCGTCACCGACAAAGAAAAATATTATTGCAAAAAGAATGTCCTTTCCATTGACCCAAAGTGTAATCGTTTGTACAGTTCAGCTTCTCACGGAGTTGTGGGAGCATGCTTTAGAGCAGTGGAAGTCATGGCAGGAGATGAAGTGCAGGCAGGAAGGTGCATGTCGGATATTACACAGCATGTTCCGTGCACACACACGCACGCACACACACGCACGCACGCACGCACACGCGCACACACTCGGGGCTGGGATAATGAATAAAGCGCCCAGTTTATGATGTCGCCCGATCCTGAGTGTGTTGCTGGACGGTTTGATGCGTTCCCTGGCGAGATGCCCAGCTCACTGCCATCTGTTGGCGATCAGGGGCAACAATGCAAGATGCTGTACCCTCCGATCTGCTCGCTGCCTTCACGCTGTTGGCTTCCCGTGGTTTCCGTGTTGCCCCCCCACCCCTCACCTCCCCCCACGTAGAACTACCAAGGCATCAAGACTGTAATCCAACCAAATAACCCGGTCCAATGTATCATCAATGTGGGAATCGCGGGGGAGGATGCGAGTGTAACCAGTTTTACAAGTTTAGGAAAAAATTCACGTTTCAAAAAAAAAATTACATTGCAAAAAATCACCAGTTCATGCCAAAGATAGACACAAAGTACTGGAGTAACTCAGCGGGTCAGGCAACATCTCTGGAGAAAAAGGGACCCGAAATGTCACCGGTTCTTTTTCTCCACAGACGCTGCCTGACCCGCCGAGTTGCTCCAGCACTTTGTCCGTATCTCGGACATAAACCGGCCTCTGCATCTCCCCCTCCAGTGCAGTTTGTCAAAGCTGCTCGCAGAAAGTGCCGGCTTTCACCGAAAATGGACACAAAAAAAAGTGCTGGAGTAACTCGGCGGGTCAGGCAGCGTCTCGGGAGAGGAGGAATGTGTCTGGTGAAGGGTCTCGGCCCGAAACGTCGCCTATTGCTTTTCTCCAGGGATGCTGCCCGGCCCGCCGAGTGACTCCAGCGCTTTGTGTCCATCTTCACGCACGGAAAGCTCTGTTGCTCCCCGAGTGTTGTTTGTGTTGTGTGCTCCATTGGGTCTGCGTCCATGCACTAGAATGTTTGCACTGCATCAATAGCGTACCGCTGGATGGCAGGCCCGCTGCGGAGCAGGTCAGACCCTCGGGGAACGTGGCACATTGCTGCCGTTTGTTCCAGTGCGGGCCTGGATAACCTTCCGGCTCTGGCTCCGGCTCCGACTCCGCCTGTCTGCTGCGTCCATCTAGTCCCCAGCACGATGGAATAATATAACATGGAGGCCGGGAGATCTGTGCAGGGCTGGGGTGTAGGCTTAGTCCCTCAAGTATAAAAGTGGGTGGGCTGTGTTTTGTTTTTGCTGTTTCACGTGCAGCAGGAGAGGGGTGTGCGCCCGTGATGGGTTGGTGCTGATGTGTTTTTGGTGACTCCTGGCTCCCGTGGCCTCTGTTGTACCTTCTCTTGCTCTGGGACCTTTGTGGTTCCTCTGTAGAGCTGGTACACACAGGTCCTCTCTCCCACTCCCTCTCCTCTCCTCTCCCATGGGCGGTGGTGTTGGGAGATCACATTGACTGGCGAGTTATCTGACATGTATCCACCCTAGTCATTCTAGCAACCCATAATGGTCTGTCTGTTGCCAGTACCTATCCGCCCTGGTCCCGAGTGTCCGGTCACATTTTGTATCTACTTTGGCCCGTGTGTTGTCCAGATGGTTTGTGCGTCCGTATCTGTTCAGCATCAACAGGACAGGTGTTATCCCTGGTGTGTGTGTGTGTGTGGACATCGGCCCACACTTGCACGCTCTTTACTTGGGGAACGTCGCCACAAGACTGGCTCAATGCCCACTGTGGTTGAAACCTTCACAGTAACGGCAGGAGTGTCTGCTTCACTCTGTCCACTTCCTGCTGATGTGGGAAGAAGTTTAATGTTTGGGTCGGGGGGGGGGGGGGGGGGGGGGGGGGCAGGGTGGAGACACATAACCAAGTTATTTTGTCCTGTCAAAACCATAAGCCAATGGCTATCTGGCCAATGCAAATGGCTTAACGTGTTTCCCCATCTCTTCTGAAAGCTTGGAATTCCCATCAGCTGCCATTCCAGCTATTTGCCGGAGTCCTCACAAATCGTACAGCGTTTTGACCAAAACGTGGATTGTTTTTGAGTGCGGAAGGTGTTGCCGGTCCCGCTGCTCGGAGCCTCTCTGTAAATAGTTGGGTTCTTTTTTTTGCCTTTTGTCTCTTGATGGTGTTTTATGTCAATGTTATTTATTCCTTCCCACCTTGCCGCGAATCCCACCTGCCCCCTACCCCCCCCCCCCCCCCCCCCATCACGAATGATCAGCTCGGATGGGGGAGGGTTTTGCCATTGCCGGGCCGCTCCCATCCCTCCCATTCCCCCTCCCCCCAACCTCTCCAAATGGTGGCCACTGGAACTGATGATGGAAGGTGGGGGGGGGGGGGGGGCGTGAGGACCACGTGGCTTGAAGGTTCAGCACGACGGGAAGGGTGATGAGTGTGTGAGCCTGTGTGTGTGCGCATGTGTGAGCGCGCGTGCGAGCGTGCGTGTGAGTGGGAGCACGTGAGTGAGCGTGTGTGCGAGTGAGTGTGTGCGAGCATGTGTAAGTGTGTCTCCATCCCCACTCACACACAGCGCTGTGGGTTCCAAGAACGCACCGTCAGAATCACCTCTGACCTAACCCATCTCCTCCACTGCTCCAAGTCATGGTCTCTTCCCCCCCCCCTTTCCCTTCACCCTCACCTGCTTGAGACCCACCCACCCACCCACTGAGATGGCCACTCTGAGCCCCATCGATGACACTGGGAGGTGGACAAGTCCCTTTCGACCACATCCTCCGCTGGCCCCTTGAGCCGCAAAGCCTAACGTGGCGGCTATCGTTGCCGGTCGGAGCCCCTGACACATCTAGCCACGAGGCCCACAGCTCCACGACGCACTCCTGATCCATCTGCCTGACCTCCCGAGCTCCTCAGCCCCAAGCGTCACCTCCTGGCCCAGCCCGCCAGAGAATCGCAGCATAGAGGGCCATGGCCCTTCTCACCCCCTCCCTCCACATTGACGGTAGATCACGTCCAACCTTGGCGTGAGCTCGCTGGAGACGCGGCAGGCATTTGCCCTCGACTCCCTCGTGACATTCTCCCCCCTCCCCCTCCAAGAACCAAATCCATTTGGCCAATCTGCAAGCAGCAGCCTTCAAAGTAATACCAAACGCCCTTGCTTGTGTCATCCCTGGAGGGGCTGCAGTCTTGAAGCTTAATCTCTCGGTCCCCGCTACCGTGTGGAGGGGCAGCTAGCTCCCTTCCCCACCGAGGTGGGTGTCAGAGAATAAAGACTGTCTGGGCGAGGTGTAGAACAGAACACGAGGAACATCCGTGTTGTTTGGTTCCCTGACACAAGCTGGGAGCCAGACCCCCCCCCCCCCCCCCCCCCCCCCCTCTCCCCAGAAGCATCAGAACATAGACACAAAAAGCTGGAGTAACTCAGCCGGTGAGGCCGCATCTCTGGAGAAAAGGAATAGGTGACGTTTTGGGTCGAGACTGAAGAAGGGTGTTGACCTGAAATGCCACCTATTCCTTCTCTCCAGAGATGCTGCCTGCCCCAGTTGGGCATCATTTGAGCCCCAGGATTTTGGGATTCGCAGCATCTTCTCGCTCCACCTGCGTGACGTGCCCTTTTACTCCAGCATTTTGTGTCTACCTCCGGTTTAAACCAGCATCTGCAGTTCCTTCCCACACCCGATCAGCATCACCCGTTCCTCTTCCTCCCACCTTGTTAGCAAGGCCACACCTTTTGCTTTGCTTCGAAGGCACAAGGCAGAAACATAAAAGAATTTTCTCCCTCCATCCTATTCACCCAGTGCATGTAATTTATTGAAGTGAGACAGTGGGACAGGCTAGCTCGAGCCATTCTCTATGTTAATACACAAATGTTAAGGGAGTACTGGTGGAATTAAAACAGATTGCTGTGGCCTTGTCGAGGTACGCGATCTTCAATATAATAACCCATTGTGTCTTGTGCCTCTAAACTCTGTGGAGAGCAAAGGCACAGAGACTGCACTATGAAACCTTTTTTTTTTGAAAAGCACTCGTACTGTGATTTGGGGGAAAGATGAAATCTCCAATGATTCCTTGTGTTAAATTGTGTTTTTATTATTTTTGGTGTTTTATTTTTGCTTACACATGCATTCAAACGTGTCTCGCAACCTGCTGCTGCTGTCAGCGCGTTGCCACGGATGTACAAGATTCCTGTAACAAAGTCATTGATTTCATTAAAACATCTTGAAATTGCACCAACTCGCTGTCTCGGTTTCTCTGTGTGTGGGGGGTGGATTGGTGAAACCAATATCGATGGCTCAGTGGGGTTAAAGGCATCACACCATCTGTCTGAAGAAGGGTCTCGACCCAAAACGTCACCTATTCCTACACTCCATAAAGGCTGCCTCACCCGCTGAGTTTCTCAACCTCAAAAAAAAGAAACTCAAACTGAGAAATAGGATCAGAAAAAAATCCATCCTCGGCTTCTTAGGTCCATGTGATAGGAGCAGAATTAGGCCATTCGGCCCGTCAAGTCTACTCCACCATTTAATCATGGCTGATCTATCAGTGGAGATAGATACTGTGAATGAGTGGGAATGAAAACCAGACTAGTCTGAGGAAGGATCACGACCAGAAACGTCACCTTTTCCTTCGCTCCGTAGTTGCTGCCTCACCCGCTGAGTTTCTCCGGCATTTTTGTCTGCCTTCCATTTTTCCAGCATCTGCAGTCCTTTCTTAAACACACCATGCAAGTTGGTCACTGTTCCTACAGAAAATACACAAAATGGTCATATATTCATGTCATGGGAGCAGAATTAGACCATTCGGCCCACCAAGTCTACTCCGCCATTCAGTCGTGGCAGATCTATCTCTCCCTCTCGACCCCATTCTCCTGCCTTCTCGCCATAACCCCCGGAACCCGTACTAATCAAGAATCTATAAATCTCTGCCTTCACAGCTGTCTGTGGCCATGAACTCCACAGATTCACCACCACCTGACTGAAGAAAACATAAGATAGACACAAAAAACTGGAGTAACTCAGCAGGACAGGACAGGCAGCATTTCTGGAGAGAAAGATTGGGTGATGTTTCGGGTTGAGACCCTTCAGCCAACCCTGAAGGAACCCCCCCCCCTCCCCCCTCCTCTCCTAACTAAAGGTGCTTCCTTTAATTCTGAGGCTGTGGCCTCTGGTCCTAGACTTCCCCACTAGTGGAAACATCCTCTCCACATCCCCTCTATCCAGGCCTTTCACTGCTCACTACGTTTCAATGAGGTCCCCCAATGCTGGAGTAACTTGGTGGGTCAGACAGCTCCGTGGAACATGGATAGGCGATGTTTCACAGAGGCCAATTAATCTGCAAACTTGTGCATCTTGGCGATGTGGTGGGAAACCAGAGTGCCTGGAGTAAACCCACGCTGTCAAGAGGAAGGAGTGTTCTATTGTCATATGCCCCAGATAGAGCAATGGAATTCTTGCTGCTGCACAACAGAATATGCAAGCATAGTACATCACAGGAGAAAAAGACAATTTTGTGGATATATATATGTACACATACACACATACTCAATTAATAAACACATATCGTGCATTAATAATAATAGTCTGTTTTAGTGCAGAGCTTATTGCACTTCATTGTAGTGTTTAATAGCCTGTTGGCTGTGGGGAAGTAGCTATTCCTGAACCTGGACGTTACAGTTTTCAGGCTCCTGTACCTTCTACCCGATGGCAGCGGGGAGATGAGTGAGTGGCCAGGGTGGTGTGGGTCTCTGATGGTGTTGCCGGCCTTCTTGAGGCAGCGATTTCCATAGATCCCTTTTATGGTAGGGAGGTCAGAGCCGGTGATGGACTAGGCAGTGGTCACAACTTTTTGCAGCCTTTTCCACTCCTGGACGTTGAAGTTCACAGGGAAAACATGCAAACTCCACACAGGCAGCATCCGAGGTCAGGATGGAACCCGGGTCTCTGGTGCTGTGAGGCAGCAGCTTTACCAGCTGTGCCACTGTGCCACTTCGGGTTATAGAAACATAGAAAATTGGTGCAAAAGTAGGCCATTCGGCCCTTCGAGCCTGCACCGCCATTCAATATGATCATGGCTGATCATCCAACTCAGTATCCTGTACCAGCCTTCTCTCCATACCCCCTGATCCCTTTAGCCACAAGGGCCACATCTAACTCCCTCTTAAATATAGCCAATGAACTGGCCTCAACTACCTTCTGTGGCAGAGAATTCCACAGATTCACCACTCTCTGTGTGAAAAATGTTTTTCTCATCTCAGTCCTAAAAGACTTCCCCCTTATCCTTAAACTGTGTGACCCCTTGTTCTGGACTTCCCCAATATCGGGAATATTTGTAAGTCTCTATAAGATCCCCCATCAATCTTCTAAATTCTAGCGAGTACAAGCCGAGTCTATCTAGTCTTTCTTCATATGAAAGTCCTGCCATCCCAGGAATCTGGTGAACCTTCTCTGTACTCCCCCTATGGCAAGAATGTCTTTCCTCAGATTAGGAGACCAAAACTGTACGCAATACTCCAGGTGTGGTCTCACCAAGGCCCTGTACAACTGCAGTAGTGTTACCCCAGTAGTATTAGTATCTCACTTCACTCATTACTCCATTGCCATTCATGTGGCCTCCCCCCATGGGTGATATCCCTCCCGTGTTTGGGAAGTTGTCCTCACCCCACTCTGCCCCCCATGTCCAACAGGGGAAGGACCCTAGACTGTGGCCCTCCCCCACGGAGCCTTGGCGTTGGCTGCACCGAGCTTCAGTGCGTCCCTCAGCACGTACTCCTGCAGTCTGGAGCGGGCCAGTCGGCAACATTCCCCGTGCTGTACGATAGACTTTAGAGGTCCAGCACGGAATCAGGCCCTTCGTCCCACCGAGTCCCCGTCGACCAGCGATCACCCCGAACGCTAACACTATCACATGCCCGGGACAATTTACAATTTTACCAAAGCCAATTAACCGACAAACCTGCACGTCTTTGGAGCGTTGGGGGGGAAACCGGAGCACCCAGAGAAAACCCACGCAGGTCACAGGGAGAACGTACAAACTCTGTACAGACAGCACCCAGAGTCAGGATTGAACCCAGGACTCTGGTGCTATAAGGCAGCAACTGCTCGCTCCAGCCACTTACATCGAACTAGTGTGAATGGGTGATTAGTGGACTGTTTCCACGTTGAATCTTTAAAACCGAGACTGAAAAAAGACTGATGGAAAATACCAGGAACCAACGCAGTTGCATCATGTGTCCAACAGATGGCAAGCATGAGCCAAGGATCAAAGCTCTGGTAAGTGATGTGTGGGATGGAACTGCAGATGCTGGTTTACGTCGAAGATAAGACACAAAATGCTGGAGTAACTCAGCGGGGCGGGCGGCATCTCTGGAGAGAAGGAATGGGTGACATTTCGGGTCTAGACCTTAAGCCTGAGAGCCAGGGGCGAAGGAGACACAGAGATATGGAAGGGGAAGGTGTGAAAATGAGAGATCAAAGGAGACGAGGATTCACAGAAAATGTAGATGGTTCATTGTTAGCTGGGGGAAGGTGACAACGAGTAGTTTATAAAATAAAATTTAATCAGGAGGACGGGCATACTGGTCAGAGAACTAAGATGGGGGGAGGGATGGAGAGGGAAAGCAAGAAGGGTCTCGACCCGAAACGTCGCCTATCTCCTTCGCTCCTTAGATGCTGCTGCACCCGCTGAGTTTCTCCAGCTTTTTGTGTAACCCTTGATTTGCCAGCATCTGTAGTTCCTTCTTTAACACTTCAAGAGGGAGTTAGATGTGGCCCTTGTGGCTACGGGGATCAGAGGGTATGGAGAGAAGGCAGGTACGGGATACTGAGTTGGATGATCAGCCATGATCATATTGAATGGCGGTGCAGGCTCGAGGGGCCAAATGGCCTACTCCTGCACCTAATTTCTATGTTTCTATGTTTCTAAGCCTTTCTTGACGTCCTCTGAGTGAGGGCTATATGTATGTAGTGAGGGTACACAAAAGGCTGGAGAAACTCAGCGGGTGCAGCAGCATCTAAGGAGCGAAGGAGATAGGCGACATTTCGGGTCGAGCCCCTTCGTAGTGATGTTTGTATTTAATCTATAAACCACTGTTGTCTGTTATACTATTCTTATACCAATGTGAAGCACTTTGGCCAACGAGAGTTGTTTTTTAAATGTGCTGTAGAAATAAAAGTGACTTGACTTGATTTGACTAGAGAAATTAATGTTAGTACACTGAGTTACTCCAGCATTTTGTGTCTATCTCTGGTAAGTGGTGATGGGGGGGGAGATTGCAACCTTCACGTGGTCCGCCCTGTTTCGACGAATGCAATCAACCCGGCGTGCACAATCCAATAAGATCAAAGAGAACAAGTTGGCCGACAACTTTAGGCTGTGCACGCCATACGCAAGAAGAAGAAGTGGTGATTTCTAACCCTATCGAGTCAGTTTTATTTAAGATGGCTGTGTTGTCTCCCTGGATACCGTGGGTGGTACGGAACCTAAGGACTGAGCCGTAGAAAGCATTTTATCGGGATACATCCCAGCACTGTTTGGGAACAGCTCCAACCAAGACCCCAAGAAATTGCAGCGAATTGTGGACGCAGCCCAGACCATCACACACACAACCCAACCTCCCTTCCATTGACTCCATCTACACCTCACGCTGCCTCGGCAAGGCCGGCAGCATCATCAAGGACCAGTCTCACCCCGGCCACTCCCTCTTCTCCTCTCTCCCATCGGGCAAGAGGTACAGAAGTGTGAAAACGAACGCACACCTCCAGATTCAGGGGTAAATTCTTCCCGGCTGTTATCAGGCAACTGAACCATCCTACCACCAACTAGAGGGCGATCTTTAAATACTGCCATTGGAGACCCCTGGACTAACTTTAATCAGACTTTACTGGGCTTCACCTTACATGAAACATTATTCCCTTAATCCTGTATCGGTACACTGTGGACGGCTCGATTGTAATCATGTACTGTCTTTCCGCTGGCTGGATAGCACGCAACAAAAAGGCTTTTCACTGTACCTCGGTACACGTGACATTAATAAACTAAACCAGATGTGGCCCCAGCCAAGGCAACGTGGTTGAGACGATAATGTTCCAACAAGCTTGGGGCATCACAGTGGCGCAGTGGTAGAGTTGCTGCCTCACAGCGCCGGAGACCCGGGTTCGATCCTGACTACGGGTGCTGTCTGTACGGTGTTTGTACGTTCTCCCCGTGACCCGCGTGGGTTTTCTCCAGGATCTCCGGTTTCCTCCCACGCTCCAAAGCCACGCAGGTTTGCCGGCTAATTTGCTTTGGTAAAATTGTAAATTGTCCCGAGCGGGTGCAGCTGGAGTAACTCAGCGGGTCAGGGAACACCTCCGGAGAAGAGGAGCAGGTGACATTTCGGGTCGAGACCCTTCCTCAAATGTCTCTCTCTCTAAGCTGGCTGCAAAATGTCTCAAGCACATTTTTTAGTCAAAGGACGGAATAGAACACAGAAACATAGACAATAGGTGCAGGAGGAGGCCATTCGGCCCTTCGAGCCTGCACCGCCATTCAATATGATCACGGCTGATCATCCAACTCAGAATCCTGTACCTGCCTTCTCTCCATACCCTCTGATCCCTTTAGCCACAAGGGCCACATCTAACTCTCTCTTAAATATAGCCAATGAACTGGCCTCAACTACCCTCTGTGGCAGAGAGTTCCAGAGACTCACCACTCTCTGTGTGGAAAAAAGTCCTTCTCAACGATAAAGTCCCCTGAGAGGATGAAAACAAACAGGTTCCAGTTCCGGAGAGAGGCCCTGCAGAGTGTGAAGTGAGAATGGGACAGGGAGTTTGGGTTAAAATAATATCCCCGGCGCGCCGTGGACCTGCTGTGTGTACGTGTACGTGAGCAGCCTGACTGCATCTGGGGCGACCAGAACAAAATGTTCACTTCCACTCACAGCAAGGAAGTGTCCTGCAGTCAATTAGTGCTGAGAGCACAACTCTCGTGTTATCCAGCTCCACCTCAGGCAAGGATTACATCCCAGCAAATTCCCTTTATAAATGAGGCTCAGTGCGTTGGGGGCTGGGGGGGGGGGGGGGGTCAGCCAGTGGGTTCAAATCCAGTTTGGAACTGGAGCACGACAGGCGTAGTAGGAGCAACCTCACTCTGTGCCTCCTACACCGCTCTCTCGCCATGGTTTAGGTTAGAGATACAGCGCGGAAACAGGCCCTTCGGCCCACCGAGTCCGTGCCGACCAGCGATCCCCGTACACTAACACTACCCCATACAAACACTAGGGACGATTTTACACATACACCAAGCCAATTGACCTACAGACCTGTATGTCTTTGGAGTGTGGGAGGAAACTGGAGCACATGGAGAAGACCCACACACGTCACGGGGAGAACGTACAAACTCCGTACAGACAGCACCCGTAGTCGGGATCGAACCTGGGTCTCTGGCGCTGTGAGGCAGCAACTCTACCGCTGCGCCACCGTGCTGTGATGCATTAGGATGGCACTATTTCCATGCAGGACATTCATCCCGGGAGACACAAAATGCCGGAGTAACTCAGCCGGACAGGCAGCATCTATGGAGAGAAGGAATGGGTGACGCTCCTTCAGACTGGTCATCCAGGGACTTGTACAACTCGCACAGCACAGAAATAGGCCCTTCAGCCCAACACGACCTTGCTGACCAAGATGCCCCATCTAGGCTAGTTGCATTTTAGTTTAGAGATATAGCATGGAAACAGGCCCTTCGGCCCATTGAGCCCATGCTGACCAACATTGACTAGTGGCCGGAGATTCTCACCACACACAGACAGACGGACGTACATACACACAGACACATACTGACATATGTGGATCGACACATGCACAGACACGCACACACACACACACACACACATGCACACACACACAGACAAGCACACACACATAGACACATGCACAGAAACACATACACACAGACACATACTGACATATGTGGGTCGACACATGCACAGACACACACACACACATGCACATACACACAGACAAGCACAAGCACACACACATATACACATAGACACATGCACAGAAACACACACACACAGACGCACATACACACAGACACATACTGACATATGTGGGTCGACACATGCACAGACACACACACACACACACACACACACACACACAGACAGACACACACGGACATGCACACACATACCCACACACACACAGGCATACAGGCTGCCCCCTGTGTGACCTGTCTGCACGGACAGCGCGTCACCTCGGGTTACTTGCTTGATCCTCCTGGTTTAATCCAGGGATAGCAGATTAAGAGTGTGCGCGTCTGTCCATCTGTCCGTCTGTCCATCTGTGTGATGGGGTCAGATACAGGGCAGCAGAGACAGCGATAAGGCTTGCAATATTCGTGAGATCGGTGTTAAATGTACCTTCCCTGCGCACTGCCCCAACCCCAGTTATCAGAGCCCCCGCCTCACAGCTCCAACCATCCTGGTTCAATCCTGACCTCCGGTGCTGTCTGCGTGGAGTTTGCATGTTCTTTGGGATGTGGGAGGAAACCGGAGCACCCGGAGGAAACCCACGTGGTCACAGGGCAAAAGTGCAAACTCCACACTGACAGCACCTGAGTTTAGTTTAGAGATACAGCACGGAAACAAGTCCTTTGGCCCACCGAGTCCGTGCCGACCAGCGACCACCCCTGACATAAACACTATCCTACACACTAGGGACAATTTACAATTTTTACCAAAGCCAATTAGCCAACAAACCTGTACCTCTTTGGAAGATCAGGATCGAACCCAGGTCTCTGGCATTGTTCGCAAGTTGACAAGTTATCGTAGAATTGAGTTGAGTAGAATTAGGCCATTCGGCCCATCGAGCCCCTCTGCCATTCAATCATGGCTGGTCTCTGCCTCCTAATCCCATTTTCGTGCCTTCTCCCCATAACTCTTGACTCCTGTTCTAATCATGAATTTGTCTGTCTCTGCATTAAAAATATCCACTGACTTGTCCTCCACACCCCTCTGTGGCAATGAGTTCCACAGATTAACTGCCCTCTGACTAAAAAAGTTCCTCCTCACCTCCTTTCTAAAAGACCGCCCTTTAATTCTGAGGCTGTGCCCTCTGGTCCTAGACTCTCCCACCGATGGAAACTTCCTCTCCACATCCACTCTATGCAGGCCTTTCATGATTCTGTAAGTTTCAATGAGGTCTCCCCTCATCCTTCTAAACTCCAGCGAGTGCAAGCCCAGTGCCGTCAAACGCTCATCATACGCTAACCCACTCATTCCTGGGATCATGCTTGTAAACCTCCTCTGGACCCTCTCCAGAGCTGGCACATCCTTCCTTTGATCACAGCTCTACCCTCTGCGCCCATCACATTCCCGCCCACATTCTCTGACCACCATGTCCCCATCACAACTTTAGGGCGGCACGGTGGTTGCTGCCTTACAGCCAATGCAGCGTCGGAGACCCGGGTTCGATCTTGACTACGGGCGCTGTCTGTACGGAGTTTGTACGTTCACCCCGTGACCTGCGTGGGTTTTCTCCGAGATCTTCGAGACCAAAGACATGCAGGTTTGTAGGTTAATTGGCTTCGGTAAAATTGTAAATTGTCCCCAGTATAGATGTGTAGGAAGGAACTGCAGATGCTGGTTTAAACCGAAGATGGACACAAAAAGACGTACACGTTTGTAGGTTAATTGGCTTGGGTGTTGGTGTAAATTGTCCCTAGTGTGTGTAGAATAGTGTTAGTGTGCGGGGATCAAAGTCAAGTCAAGTCAAACAAACTTTATTGTCATTTAGAAATACATTGATATATGCAGTTCCAAACGAAATTACGTTGCATTTGGCTCCCTGTGCAACACAATAAATTAACCGAAGGATAGGTATGTATGAAAAGGGTAAATAGACAATAGTGGCAGCCCATTTACATGGCATTCAGGAGTCTGATGGCTCGTGGGAAGAAGCTGTTGCGGAACCTTGATGTTCTGCTCCTCATGCTGCGGTATCTTTTTCCCGAGGGCAGCAGAGTGAACAGTCCGTGATGGAGATCGCTGGTCAGTGTGGACTCGGTGGGTCGAAGGGCCTATTTCTGCACTGTATCTGTAAACTAAACTAAACTAAACTCGCTCATCAGCAACCCCTCCTTTGCTAAATCTCACACATTATCTAAAGGTTTGAGTGAATGAAGCAGGAGAATAGCGGTCAGTGCACTGTTTACTGTAAGCGCGCTGGACTCTGTCCAGTCCTACAGACCAGCCAAGGGTGAACATGTCATCTTGTTTTTAGGCCCTGCAACAGAAGGAAGTACATTCTAGCAACACCGCAAGTTGGAGGAACAGCACCTCATATTCCGCTTGGGGAGTCTGCATCCTCTGGGCTTAAACATTGAATTTTCTCAATTCTGTTAACCCTTGAACCCTTGCCTCCTCCCCTTTCCACCTCTCCCTCAGCCCTCGGGCCCTGGCATTCCCTCTCTCTCTATCTCTCCCCCACCCAAGTCGCACTAGCTTCTCATTTTCACACTACAAACAGCTTACAATGGCCTGTTTCCTTTATCATCGATACTTTTTGCATATCTTTCATTCATTGTTCTTTATCTCTCCACATCACCGTCTATATCTCTCGTTTCCCTGATCCCTAACCAGTCTGAAGAAGGGTCTCGACCCGAAACGTCGCCTATCTCCTTCGCTCCTTAGATGCTGCTGCACCCGCTGAGTTTCTCCAGCCTTTTGTGTACCCTAAAATGGAACTAGTCTCGATGGGGAATCTTGGTCAGCAGGGTTGAGGTGGGATGAAGGGCCTGTTTCTGTACTGTGCGACTGTTGCATAAGTCCCTGGATGACCAGTCTGAAGAAGGGTCTCGACCCGAAAAGTCGACCATCCCTTCTCTCCAGAGATGCTGCCTGTCCCGCTGAGTTACTCCAGCATTGTGGGTGCCCATGGTGTGCCCATCCGCAGTTATCTCCTAAGCAATAGATGAGCGGGGCAGGTTTTTTTTTACACAGAGGGTAGTGGGTGCGAGGAGTGATGGAGTAGGCAGATAGCGGCATTTTAAGAGATTTTAGAATAGGCACATGGACAGAAACATAGAAACATAGAAAAATAGGTGCAGGAGTAGGCCATTCGGCCCTTCGAGCCTGCACCGCCATTCAATATGATCATGGCTGATCATCCAACTCAGTATCCCGTGCCTGCCTTCTCTCCATACCCCCTGATCCCTTTAGCCACAAGGGCCACATCTAACGCCCTCTTAAATATAGCCAATGAACTGGCCTCAACTGTGGCAGAGAATTCCAGAGACTCACCACTCTCTGTGTAAAGAATGTTTTCCTCATCTCGGTCCTAAAGGAATTCCCCCTTATCCTTAGACTGTGACCCCTTGTTCTGGACTCCCCCAACATCGGGAACAATCTTCCAGCATCTAGCTTGTCCAACCCCTTAAGAATTTACGGGTCTATTAGGTCTTTTAGGTCTTTATTCCTTGGAACGCGGAAGGTTAAGGGGGGACTTGATTGAGGTCTTTAAAATGATGAAAGGGATAGACAGAGTTGACGTGGATAAGCTTTTCCCATTGAGGGTAGGGAAGGTTCAAACAAGAGGGCATGACATGAGAATTAAGGGACAGAAGTTTAGGGGTAACATGAGGGGGAACTTCTTTACTCAGAGAGTGGTGGCTGTGTGGAATGATCTTCCTGCAGAAGTGGTGGAGGCAGGATCGATTTTAACATTTAAAAGTAAAGTGGATAGGTATATGGACGGGAAGGGAATGGAGGGGTATGGTCTGAGTGCAGGTAGATGGGACTAGGGGAAAATAAATGGTCGGCACGGACTGGAAGGGCCGAGAGGGCCTGTTTCCGTGCTGTAATTGTTATATGGTTATGTGGTTATATGGTTAATTTTGTGAGTTTCTATAAGATCCCCCCTCAATCTTCTAAATTCCAGCGAGTACAAGCCGAGTCTATCCAGTCTTTCCTCATATGAAAGTCCTGCCATCCCAGGAATTAGTCTGGTGAATCTTCTCTGTACCCCCTCTATGGCAAGAATGTCTTTCCTCAGATTTGGAGACCAAAACTGTACGCAATATGTTTCTGGGGGATATGCAGGGGTCAGGCGGAGGTTATCAGGTTATCTTGGCATCATATTCGGCACGGACTTTGTGTTCTTGTTTGTACTGTTCAATGTTCTTACTAATAATTGCATGAACTACTTCAGAATAAATCAGAGAGATTTGCAACATCCCTTGACTTGATTTTAGGGACTTCTTCAGTTTAATTCCCACTCCCCTTTTTCCCCCCAATTCCTTTCCAATTGCCTCTCCAAATACCCTCTCCAGAGTGGGAATAAAGTGAAGAAGTCCCCCAAAATCACGTCCAGGGATGTTGTAAATCTCTCCGATTTATTTTCCAAACTGAACTAAACTAAATATAAGGCACGCAAAAATGCTGGAGAAACTCAGCGGGTGCAGCAGCATCTATGGAGCGAAGGAATTAGGCAACGTTTCGGGCCGAAACCCTTCAGGGTTTCGGCCCGAAACGTTACCTATTTCCTTCCTGAAGGGTTTCGGCCCGAAACGTTGCCTATCTCCTTCGCTCCATAGATGCTGCTGCATCCGCTGAGTTTCTCCAGCATTTTTGGGTACCTTCGATTTTCCAGCATCTGCAGTTCCTTCTTAAACTAAATATAACCTGTGTGAGTTACAGTACGTGGGTTAGATTGCCCAGGGCATGTGATGCTGTTTATGACCCAGTTACTCCCACCCTGTCACTGTGTCAATAGTTACAGGATCAAGTTTAACTATCATGGCGTTGAGAGAGACCAAAGGTCTATTCACTAGAAAAGGAGCAGTTAACATGCTTTTGATCAGAACACTAAACCCAGCGCACATCTCCCCTGGCAAACTGTACACAGACCATAGTTTAGTTTAGTTTACAGATACAGCGCAGAAAAAAAGGCCCTTTGGCCCACCGAGTCCGCACCGACCTGCGAATCTCGCACATTAACACTACCCTATGCACACTATGACCAATTTACATTTAATACCAAGCCAATTAATCTTGTGTATCTGTGTGATTTAGTGTGTTTTACTGTGTATGTATGTGTGTGTTTGTTTCTTTGTGTGTGTGTATGTTTGTTTTGTGCATGCATGTGTGTATACATCTGTGTATGTATATATACATCTGTGTGTATTTATATATATGCGTGTGTTTGTTTCTTTGTGTGCCTGTGTGTGGTTTGTGCATATGTGTGTGTATGTTTATTTTGTGCATAGATGTTTGTGCATGTATGTTGTTGTGTTTCTGTATGTGTGTGTATATATATGTGTGTGTGTGTGTGCATATATATATGTATATATATGTGTGTGTATGGTAGTGTGTGTATGTAAATATATGTGTGTATGTGTGTATATATATGTGTGTGTGCATATGTGGGTATATATATGCGTGTATGTGTATGTATATATATATGTGTGTATGTGTGTATATATACGTGTGTGCATATGTGTGTGTGTATATGTATATATATATGTGTATGTGTATATATATATATGTGTGTGTGTGCATTTGTGTGTGTATATATATGTGTATGTGTGTGCCTATATATGTGTATATATGTGTGTGTGTGTGCATATGTGTGTATATATATATGTGTGTATGTGTGTCTATATATATATATGTATGTGTGTGTGTGCATATGTGTGTCTATATATATATATATATGTGTGTATGTGTATATGTGTGTGTTTATATATGTGTGCATATGTGTGTATATATATATATATACACACACATACACACACACACACATATATATATATATGTGTGTGTGTGTGTGTATATGTGTGTATATATATATATATATACACACACATATGCACACATATATAAACACACACATACACACATATATATATATACACACACATATGCACACATATATAAACACACACATACACACATATATATATATACACACACAGAAGCCCTGTCCCTTTAAGCGTGGCCCGCGGTGCCTGCGCCTTTAAGAGCTCGCTGCTGCCCCCTGGTGTTTCCCGGGTCACGTGGAGGGGGCGGGGGGGGCGGGGCATGCGCACGTGTCGCTGACACTGGGGCTGATGGAGACGAGGTGGATGATTCCCGGGTTCCCGCCGCCGCCGCTGCAGCCGCTGTCGTTGTCGCCGCAACCGCCGCCGATGCAGCCACCAATGCAGCCCGCGGCGCATGCAACCTGTTAAATGCAACGGCGGGCAGGCGGCGGACGCATGCACCCTGCACGGGAGGCTGGTGATTTTGCTGCCGCGCTGCCGGCGTGTGATGGGGATGCAGCGGTGCAGTGAGATGAGTTGCAGCCGCACTGGTGCCGCCGGCTACTGCTGCATCTGCAGGCTGCAGCGCCATGGCCTGAGGACGTGAGCAAAAAGCCCAAACCCATGGCGGAGTCGCGCTCCCAGGGTGTGCGGGCTCTGCATGGCTGCGGGGCGGCTGCGGTTCTGCCCGGGGTCTGGGGACCCACCCCTCCCCCTCCCCCCCCACCCCCACTCCCACCCACACCCTGGCCGCCTGCTCCTGTGTGGCCGTGCGGCCAGAGACAATGTATCCAGCCAGCTGGCTACTGTATCACCTGGTGCCCACTTGGCTACAGTATTGCCTGGCACTACAATGGATACAGTATCCACTGGCACCAGCTTCGCTACAGTACCCACTGGCACCCACTTGGCTACATCATTGATTGGCACCAACTTTGCTACAGTATCGCCTGGCACTAGAATGGATACATTATCGACTGGCACCCACTTGGGTACAGTATCCACTGGCACCAACTTCGCTACAGTATCCACTGGCACCAACTTCGCTACAGTATCGACTGGCACCACCTTTGCTACAGTATCGCCTGGCACACACTTGACGACATTATCGACTGGCAACCATTTGCCTACAGTATCGACTGGCACTACAATGGCTGCAGTATCGCCTGGCACACATTTGGCTGCAGTATCGCCTGGCACACATTTGGCTACATCATTGACTGGCACCAACTTCACTACATTATCCACTGGCACCAACTTGGCGACAGTATCTCCTGACACACAAATTGTTACAGTTTTGCCTGGAACAGGTGACTACTTGCTACCAGCACCCCTGGGATCCCAGGTGGTCACAATGAGCACAACTCCTGGCGGAGGGGATTCCAGGAGACATTACCCCGACCTTTACCAGCCCAGCGACCTCTTGCTCGCCCTCGATCCCATCTTCAGTGCCCTCTCGGGAGAGCAGCAAGCCCCAGGCAAGAGGAAGGGGTCGGACCACCGGGAGAGGCCGTGCCCGGTGGCCGGCACTTGGCAGGGAGAGACTGGCACGGGTCTGGCCCAGCACAAGAGGAAGAGGCTGGAGAACGGGGAGGGGGGTGGGAGTGCCAAGCTGGCCAACGGGCACGATGTGGGCAAGCTACGCAACGGGGAGGGCGAGAGGCTGGTGGGCGGCAGAGAGACGGGGCAGGGGGGGACAGTGCCCAGGATGCAGAGCCGGGAGCTGGTGAACAAGTACATCGTGCCCTGCATGAACTGCTACGGCATCTGCGTCAAGGACAACTTCCTCGGCGGGGAGCTGGGCGGGCAGGTTCTGCTGGAGGTCCTGGCGCTCCACCGTAACGGGATCCTGAAGGACGGGCGGGTGGTCAGCCCACTCACCGTGCCCACCCGCAGCATCCGAGGGGACAAGATCGCCTGGGTGGAGGGCACCGAGCCCAACTGTGCTGGCATCGGGCAGCTGATGGGGAGGATCGACGAGCTCATCATCTATAGCACTGGCAGGCTGGGCAACTATGAGATCAACGGCAGGACCAAGGTAACCCCCCCTCACTCTTCCCCCCCATCTCTTCCCCCCCCTCACTCTTTCTCCCCCCTTCCCCCCTCTCCCTCTCTCCCCCCCCTCTCTCCCCCCCCCCTCTCTCCCCCCCCCTCTCTCTCCCCCCTCTCTCTCCCCCCTCTCCCAATCCCTCCCCCCCCCTCCTCTCCCCCCCTCCCCCCCCTCCTCCCCCCCTCCTCCCCCCCTCCTCCCCCTCTTCCCCCCCCCCCTCCTCCCCCCCCTCCTCCCCCCCCCTCCTCCCCCCCCCTCCTCCCCCTCCTCCCCCTCCTCCCCCCCCTCCTCCCCCCCTCCTCCCCCCCCTCCTCCCCCCCCCTCCTCCCCCCCCCTCCTCCCCCCCCCTCTCTCCCCCCCCCTCTCCCCCTCTCTCACCCCCCCCCTCTCTCACCCCCCCCTTCTCACTCTTCCCCTCCCTCTCTCTCTTCCCCCCATTATGCTTTAATGTCGATTAAGTGTTTAATTGGTTTAGAGACACATTGTGGAAACAGGCCCTTCGGCCCACCGAGTCCCCACGACCAGCGATCCCCACACACTAACACTACCCTACACACACCAGGGACAATTTACAATAATATCAAAGCCAATGAACCTACAAACCTGTGCGTCTTTGGCATGTGGGAGGAAACCCACGCAGGTCACGGGGAGAACGTACAGACTCCGTGCAGACAGCACCCGTAGTCAGGATCGAACTTGGGCCTCTGGCGCTGTGAGGCAGCAACTCTACCGCTGCACCACCGATTGAAAGATAGATTCACAAACGGCCAGAGATATAATGGGTATTATCTATATGGTGGAGAATTGCAAAGCTCCAAGAAGCTTGGTGATCAGATAAATTATCATAAGTGATAGGAGCAGAATTAGGCCATTCAGCCCATCAAGTCTACTCTGCCATTCAATCATGGCTGATCTATCTCTCCCTGCCAACCCCATTCTCCTGCCTGCTCCCCATAACCCCTGACACCCTAACTAATTAAAAAATCTGTCAACCTCTGCCTTAAGAATATCCATTCTTGGCCTCCACAACCGTCTGTGGCAATGAGTTCCACCCTCTGACTAAATGGTTAAGAAAGAACTGCAGAATCTGGAAAAATCGAAGGTAGACAAAAATGCTGGAGAAACTCAGTGGGCGAGGCAGCATCTATGGAGCGAGGAATAGGTGATGCTTCGGGTCGTTATTTTTGTCTACCTCCGACTAAATGAATTCCTTCTCATCTGCTTTCTAATGGAGCATCCATTTATTTGGAGGCTGTGCCCTCGGGTCCTAGACTCTTCCACTAGTGGAAACATCCTCTCCACTTTATCCAGGCCCTTTTACCATTTTGGTGTGATTCAATGGTTCGCAAATGGCTATCAAGCAGCTACAGTAATTAGGAGTGCTAACTGCATCTAGTTCATAAGGTCATAAGGAATATTGGTTGAAGTAGGCCATCAAGCGTACTCCACCATTCAATCGTGGCTGATCTATCTCTCCCTCCTAACCCCGTTCTCCTGCCTTCTCCCCGTAACCCCTGACACCCGTACTAACCAAGTAGTTCTTTGTTGCTAGGGGATATTTAATGCAAAAGTCGGCAGGTTATTTAAGTTATTGTTTTTTGATGTAAGACAGTTATTTAAGGCATTGCTGAGAACAGATCTGTGTGCTGTAAGTTAGCCTCCCGATTTATGGCAGGATGTTAATGCCTTGGAAGCAGTTCAGGGAAAGGTTACTGGACTAATGGAAATGGGCAGATTATCTTACAGAGGATGAGAGGTTAGACAGGCAAGGCTCGTTTCCACTGGAGTTTAGAGTGAGAGGTGACCAGTTTTTTTTTAGTTTAAGGATACGGTGCGGGAACAGGCCCTTCGGCCCACCGAGCCCATACTGACCAGCGATCCCCGCACACTAACACTATCCTAAACACACCAGGGACAATTTACATTCATACCAAGCCAATTAACCTACAAACCTGTACGTCTTTGGAGTGTGGGAGAGATGCTGCCTGTCTCGCTGAGTTACTCCAGCTCTTGGTGTCTATCTTCGGTCTAAACTGGCATCGGCTGTTTCTTCCTACCCAGGAGCAGAATTAGGACATTTGTCCCGTAGAGTCTACTGTCCATTAGGAAAGAGGAGAGCGAGAAGGTGTATTATGTATATGTGTATATATGTGTATATATATATATTTTAGAGAGAGAGAGCATGTATATAGAGAGAGAGATGTATATATGTGTGTATGTGTATATATATATATATATATAGAGTGAGATATATATATATGTATATGTGTGTGTGTATATATGTATGCAGGCATATATATATATATATATATATATATATATATATATATATATATATATATATATATATATATATATATATAGAGAGAGAGAGAGAGAGAGAGATATATATGTGTGTGTGTGTAGAGAGAGAGACAGAGAGTGTGTGAGAGAGAGAGAATGTGAATTAATTAATCTTTCCCCTTTCAATGCATTCAGGCCGTTTCACCCTCTCCACCCTTCCACACCCTCCCCGCTAGTCCAAGGGTCGGTGTACAGATGTGGCCGCCCGCAGTTCCTTGGTGATCTCTTCCCTGGGTGTAGCCGTGCGCATCCTGTGGCAGTGACATTCCCGGAGGGTGCGAGCTGTTTGCAGTTGTCATTGTATTTTTCCGGCTTGCTTTCCCACATTGTGTGAGGATTGCGCTCTCTTCCCACCCCGGCTTCCTCCCACCTCCCGCTGGTTGTACCGTGCACCTCACAATGGCAGGAAAGGCCTGGTGTGAGCGGGTTCCTCTTTGTTGCTCCCTCTTTGCCTCTCACTGACCCTCCCATCGAAGGGAGTCCCGAGCTGCCAAATCCATCCACGTTACCTGTCCGGACCCGCTATTCCCCTCACCGGAGACACTCGGACAAACATTAATCTGACTTCACTGGACTTTAGATAGACACAAAAATAAACAATAGGTGCAGGAGTAGGCCATTCGGCCCCTTTGAGGCAGCACCGCCATTCAATGTGATCACGACTGATCATCCCCAATCAGTACCCCGTTCCTGCCTTCTCCCCATATCCCCTGACTCCGCTATTTTTAAGAGCCCTATCTAGCTCTCTCTTGAAAGCATCCAGAGAACCGGCCTCCACCGCCCTCTGAGGCAGAGAATTCCACAGACTCACCACTCTCTGTTAGAAAAAGTGTTTCCTCGTCTCCGTTCTAAATGGCTTACTCCTTATTCTTAAACCGTGGTCCCTGGTTCTGGACTCTGCCAACATTGGGAACATGTTTCCTGCCTCTAGCGTGTCCAAACCCTGGAGTAACTCAGCGGGACAGGCAGCATCTCTGGAGAGAAGGAATGGGTGACGTTTCAGGTCGAGACTGGACTTTATCTTGCACTAAACACCATTCCCTTTATCCTGTATCTGTGCACAGTAGACTGCTTGATTGAATGAATTAATTAGTTTATTGGCCAAGTATTCACATACAAGGAATTTGCCTTGGTGCTCCGCCCGCAAGTAACAACATGACATACAGTGACAGTTAAAACATTAAACACTAATAATAAAACATTATCGATTAAACGTGTGAATTAAATCATGATTGTAATCTTTTCGCTGACTGGATCGCACGCAACAAAGATTTTCACAGTACCTCTGTACACGTGACAGTAAACGAAACTACGCCAAACTATCTTCTGCACTCTCTGACTGCACTAAACGTTAATCCCATTCTCCTGTATCTCTACACTGTGGACGCCTTGATTGTAATCATGTATTGTCTGACTGGATTGCACACAAAAAAGCTTCTCATTGTGACTGTATACTGCACGAGATAATAATATACTGAATTAAACTGCCCTCTGTGGCTCCTGACTGACCCCCCCCCCCCCCCCCCCCCCCAAAAACCCCTTCCCAGGCTGGTGGGGAGTTCATAGAAACATAGAAAATAGGTGCAGGAGTAGGCCATCCGGCCCTTCGAGCCATTCAATATGATCATGGCTGATCATCCAACTCGGTATCCCATACCTGCCTCTCTCCATACCCCCTGATCCCCTTTAGCCACAAGGGCCACATCTAATTCCCTCTTAAATATAGCCAATTAACTGGCCTCAACTACCTTCTGTGGCAGAGAATTCCAGAGACTCGCCACTCTCTGTGTGAAAAATGTTTTCCTCATCTCGGTCCTAAAGGAATTCCCCCTTGTCCTTAGACTGTGACCCCTTGTTCTGGACCTCCCCAACATCGGGAGCAATCTTCCTGCATCTAGCCTATCCAACCCCTTAAGAATTTTGTAAGTTTCTATAAGATTCCCCCCCTCAGTCTTCTAAATTCTAGCGAGTACAAGCCAAGTCTATCCAGTTTTTCCTCATATGAAAGTCCTGACATCCCAGGAATCAGTCTGGTGAACCTTCTCTGTACCCCCTCTATGCAAGAATGTCTTTCCTCAGATTTGGAGACCAAAACTGTACGCAATATTCCGGGTGTGGTCTCACCAAAACCCTGTACAACTGCAGTAGAACCTCCTGCTCCTATACTCAAATCCACATCTAACTCCCTCTTAAATATAGCCAATGAACTGGCCTCAACTACCTTCTGTGGCACAGAATTCCACAGATTCACCACTCTCTGTGTGAACTCCTTTAGTTCCTCCTATAGATTCCACCATCTTTACTTTTGTGCAGAGCCATTAGATTTAGAATCATACTGTACAGTTCAGGTTTCTTGTCAGGTGTACTGAGGTACAGCGATAAGCAGAATCAGGCCCTTCGGCCCGCAGTGTGCGTGTCGACCATCGACCACCAACTCGCACAAATCATACACTAGTGTAAGGAAGGGTCTTGACCCGAAACATCACCCATTCATTCCTTCTCTCCATAGATGCTACCTACCTCACCCGTTGAATTACTACAGCATTTTATTTCTACCTTGGGTCTTGAAGGTTATGGGTCTCAAGTCTTAGAGCTTCATATTTGAATTAAACCCCTGTCCCACGGTAAGAGTTCATTCCAAGAGCTCTCCCGAGTTTGCCCTGATTTGAACTCGGAGATTTACGGTAACGGCCACTCGTCGGTACTCGGGGCTCTCGTGGACATTTTTCATCATGTTGAAAAATCTTTACGAGTCTTCCCGTGCTTACCTGCCGTTAGCGAGTCTTCCCGAGTACCTGCCATTAGCGCTAAGAGACGTCCCTGAGCTCCGACGTACCTGCTACGTTAATTCTCCGTTCTTACCACGAGTTTGATTTTTTTAAAACTCGGGAGAGTTCTTGTAAAGAACTCGCATCGCGGGACAGGGCTTTTACTTTTAAAATGTTTTGACTTTTGTAGGTATTTGATCGCTGGCTGTTATTGGCACATTTAGGTATTTGCAGATTTTAAAAAAATAATGTGAGTCAACTTTTCACACAGATTGCAGCTGGGCTGATAGTGATAACGCAAGGTCACGCTCTGGGCTTTACTGTTCTGGGCTGATTTCCTAGAACTTGTGTGCCAATGTTTGTTGTTCTGCAGCCATCAGCAAATGCAATTGGCCTAAAGTTCATGCGGAGAATCAGTACCTCTAAAACAAAACGCAAAGAGTCGTGGGCGGCTTGGTGAAGTCACGGGGAGAACGCTGGAGTAACACAGCGGGTCAGGCAGCATCTGTGGAGAACATGGATAGGTGACGTATGTGCGGCACAGTGGTAGAGTTGCTGCCTCACAGCGCCAGAGACCCGGGTTCGATCCTGACTACAGGTGCTGCCTGTACGGAGTTTGTACGTTCTCCCCGTGACCTGCGTGGGTTTTCTTATTTTTAAGATGGGGATGGATAGATTCTTGATCAGTTCGGGTGTCAGGGGTTATGGGGAGAAGGCAGGAGAATGAGGTTGAGAGGGAGAGATAGATCAGCCATGATTGAATGGCGGAGTAGACTTGATGGGCCGAACGGCTCCTATCACTTATGATGACAGGACCATCTCTTATCCACCTGCGCGTAACCCATATCCCTTCCTGCATATTCATACACCTTTCCAAAAACATTCTGCCACAGAATGTAGTTGAGGCCAGTTCATTGACTATATTTAAGAGGGAGTTAGATGGGGCCCTTGTGGCTAAAGGGATCAGGGGGTATGGAGAGAAGGCAGGTACGGGATACTGAGTTGGATGATCAGCCATGATCACATTGAATGGCGGTGCTGGCTCGAAGGGCCGAACGGCCTACTCCAGCACCAATATGTTTCTATGTTAAATGCCTCTATCTTATCGGTCTCAATCACCCACCCTGGCAGCTGGTTCCAGGTGTGTGTTTTTTTCTCTCCGGGGTAATGTCCACACCTGGGGGATTTCCTGGACCGTCGGGCATTGCGCGCGGGGGGTGTGTGTCCTTAATAAGTTGTAATATAGTTGTATAATACTTTTATTTAGTACATTTGCTTTGCTTGTATTGTGGTGGGTTTGTGTTGCATAATTTAGTAATGTACATATTATTGTAAAGAGGAGAATAGATTATTTTTGTTTAAAAAAAAAGGAGTGTTAGTACTGGAGTATCGGTACTGCAGTATTAGTACTGCAGTATTAGTACTGCTGAGTTGGTATTAGTACTCCAGATTTGCCTGTGGCAGAGTGAGTCACTGTTTCCCACCCAGTGAATGAGACAAAATGTGTTAGAAGGAACTGCAGATGCTGGTTTAAACCGAATAGAGACAGAAAAAGCTGGAGTAACTCAGCGGGACAGGCGGCATCTCTGGAGAGAAGGAATGGGTGACGTTTTGGTCGAGACCCTTCTTAAGATTAGAAGATTCAAATCTGGAGAAGGTAGACAAAAGTGCTGGAGAAACTCAGTGGGTGAGGCAACATCTATGGAGCGATGGAAATAGGCAACGTTTCGGCCTGAAAACCTTCTTCAGACTGATGTAGGGTGGGGAGGGCGGGAAGGGGAAAAGAAGAGGAGGAGCCAGAGGGCTGAGGGAGAGCTCAGAAGGGGAGGAGACAGCAAGGGCTACCGGAAATTGGAGAAGTCAATGTTCAAGCCGCTAGGGTGCAGACTGCCCGAGTGGAATACGAGGTGCTGATCCCCCAATTTGCGGTGGTGCTCACTCTGGCCATGGAGGAGGCCCAGGACAGAGAGGTCGGATTCGGAATGGGAGGGGGAGTTGAAGTGCTGAGCCACAGGGAGATCAGGTTGGTTAATGCGGACCGAGCGGAGGTGTTCGACAAAACGATCGCCAAGCCTATGCTTGGTCTCACCGATATAGATCAGCTGACATCTAGAGCAGCGGATGCAGTAGATGAGGTTGGAGGAGGTTCTGAAGAAGGGTCTCGAACCGATACGCCACCCATTCCTTCTTTCCAAAGATGTAACCTGTCACGCTTTTTGTGTCTATCTTCGAATGATGCAGTAAGGGCCGTGTCTCGAAGCCTGAACCAGTTGTAAATCGCTGGACATTGCAGAGGTCAAGTTCCTTGTCTTATTGTTTGTTGTCAAGTTGTTTATGCTCAAGTACGGTACAATGAAAATCTTGCAACAGCATCACAGGCACGTTGACTCGGGCAATGCACATAAACAAATTCTTGATCAATACGGGTGCCAGGGTTAGAGGGTGAAGGCAGGAGAATGGAGTCAAGAGGGAGAGATAGATCAGCCATGATTGAATGGCAGAGTAGACGATGGGCCGAATGGCCTAATTCTGCTCCTATCCCTTATGACCTTATAAATTCTACATAAATTACATGTAAAATTCTAAAAGAAAGAAGATTTTGCCAAACAAAACCAATATTAACGCAAAAACATAATTTGAGGGAAAAGCAAGTCCATACAAAACTCAAAACGTCATGTTTTAGTTTTTAGTGTTTAGTTTTACAGATACAGCCTGGAAACAGGCCCTTCGGCCCACTGAGTCCATGCCGACCAAAGACTAGTTCTATCCTACACACACTAGGGACAGTTTACAAAATCCAACAAACCTGCATGTTTTTGGAGTGTGGGAGGAAACCGGAGCACCCGGAGATAACCCACACGGTCACGGGGAGAACGTGCAAACTCTGTACAGATAGCACCCAAGGCAGGGATTGAACCTGGGTTTCTGGTGTTGTGAGGCAGCAGATCTACCGCTGTGCCACCGTACAGCCCCACCATGTTCTCCAGAGATGCTGCGTGACCCGCTCAGTTACTCCAACATTTTGTGTCCTTTTGTGTATAAATCAGTATCTGCAGTTCTTTGTTTCTCCACCTGTAATCTGCGGTGTTCCTTTGACCTAAACGGGTTAATAAGACCCGAGATAAGAGCGGGCTATTGTTTGTTGGTAGGCACTGCGGGGCAGTGAGTCGATAAGGGCAGTAACTCCCACAAAGGCTGCAGAATGTCAACTAGGCCGCACTCTTCCTAAGTCCCACATGGCTCATCTCTACAGACTCCATCGGCCTCTAAACCACCCTCGCCCCAACCTTCTCCAGGTTTAATTTATTTATGTTTTGTTTTTGTGTTTTTTGGTCGAACAATTCTGCTGTGGAAGATGTCTGCGATGGAGCTGCAGATGCTGGTTTAAATTTGCTATATTTAAGAGGGAGTTAGATGTGGCCCTTGTAGCTAAGGGGATCAGAGGGTATGGAGAGAAGGCAGGTACGGGATACTGAGTTGGATGATCAGCCATGATCATATTGAATGGCGGTGCAGGCTCGAAGGGCCGAATGGCCTACTCCTGCATCTAATTTCTATGTTTCTATGTTTCTAAATCATAGACACAAAAAGCTGGAGTAACTCAGCGGGACAGGCAGCATCAAAGATCCTATAGCGGAGCAAGATAGACCACTCCTGCTAAATGCAACGGGCTGACGTGTAGTACACAACGGAGCGGAACGTGGGCCTTTTTTTCATCCATTTCAGTAACCGGACCCGACCTGACCCGACCCGCAGTGTAATCAACGTTGCGGGGGAACAGTTTGTGTTAATAAATTATAATTCGGAAAATGAGAAGATTTTTCCCAAAGAACTTTTATTTTCACGAGGATGTTTCCGTAACCGGCTTCCGTCTCCGCACTAGTATCTTTGCTCCGCTACGGGATCTTTGGTGCGGAGACGGAAGCCGGTTACGGAAATGGGGCCGAAATTCCCCATGAATCTGCCCATGACCGTACTACGTCTTTTTCGTCGAGTGGTCTATCTTGCTCGCTGTAGGGTCTTTGGGCAGCATCTCTGGAGAGAAGGAATGGGTGACGTTTCGAGTCGAGACCCTTCTTCGGACTGGTTAGGGATACGGGAAACGAGAGATATAGACGGTGATGTGGAGAGATAAAGAACAATGAATGAAAGATGTGCATAAAAATCTGAAGAAGGGTCTCGACCCGAAATGTCACCCATTCCTTCGCTCCAGAGATGCTGCCTGACCCGCTGAGTTACTCCAGCTTTTTGTCTACCTGCAAAAAAAGTAATGATGATAAAGGAAACAGGCCATTGTTTGCTGTTTGTTGGGTGAAAGGTGAAAGCGAGAAGCTGGTGCGACTTGGGATGGGGGAGGGAGTGAGGGAATGGGAGAATGAGAATGAGAGAGAGTGAGAATAAAAATGAGAATATGAGTGTGAGAGAATGAGAGTGAGAATATGAGACTGAAAGAATGAGAATAAGACTGAGAATAAAAGTGAGAGTGAGAGAATGAGAGAGAGAGTAAGAGAATGAGAGTGAGAATGAGAGTGAGAGTGAGAGAATGAGAGTGAGAATATGAGACTGAGAGAGTGAGAGAATGAGAGTGAGAATATGAGACTGAGAGAATGAGAGAATGAGAATGAGAGTGAGAATGAGAATATGAGAGAGAGAATGAGAGTGAGAATATGAGAATGAGAGCAGGGGCTACCTGAAGTGAGAGAAATCGATATCCATACCACTGGGCTGTAAGCTGCTCAAGTGAAATATGAATTTGCTGTGGACGATGTGTGGTGTGTCGAGATGGTGCGCAGGCGCTCGGTTACCATGGCAACACTGCTCTGTGTTGGAGGGGGATCTACACCCAGCATGCTGCTGCTGACGATAGAAACAATAAGCTGGAGTAACTCAGCGGGACCAGGCCCTTCTTGGCAACCATCTTGACCCGAGACGTCGCCCGTTCCCTCTCTCTCTGCGATGCTGCCTGCTCCCCCGCCGAGTTCCTTAAACCAAACTATCTTCGGTTTAAACCAGCATCTGCAGTTCCCCCCCACGCCCACCTCGTCTAATCTTGCTCTCAATGCGCCAAATCTCCCTAGTTTGGAGGCTGTTTCAAGGACAAAGCCACGGCTGCCGATGCTTTGTCCTTGGAACGGCCGCCAAACTAGGGAGATTCGGCGCATTGAGAGCAAGATTAGACAAGGGGGGCCCGTGGCGCTCGACTCATAAAGACAAGTTCACGTCTGACGTCAGGTTTGTTCTTTGGCAAGAGCAGGCTGATCAGTATCTAAAATGGGGAAGGCCGGTGCCAACAGAATTGCGTGCTGTTAGTGGAGAAAGTTGAGATAATTGCCATTCTCCCCTTACATTTATGTTATAGACAATAGACAATAGGTGCAGGAGTAGGTCCATTCGGCCCTTCGAGCCAGCACCGCCATTCAATGTGATCTTGGCTGATCATCCCCAATCAGTACCCCGTTTCTGCCTTCTCCCTATATCCCCTGTCTCTGCTATCTTTAAGAGCCCTATCTAGCTCTCTCTTTAAAGCATCCAGTGAACCTGCCTCCACCGCCCTCTGAGGCAGAGAATTCCACAGACTCACCATTCTCTGTGAGAAAAAGTGTTTCCTCATCTCCTTTCTAAATGCCTTACCCCTTATTCTTAAACTGTGGCCCCTGGTTCTGGACTCCCCCAACATCGGGAACATGTTTCCTGCCTCTAGCGTGTCCAAACCCTTAACAAAATATGAAGCGTGAGAGGGGATCTCATTGAAACATATAAGTTTCAATGAGATCCCCTCTCATCCTTCTTATTTTTACGAGCCCTATCTTGCTCTCTCTTGAAAGCATCCAGAGAACCTGCCTCCACCTGTAATCCTCTGAGGCAGAGAATTCCACACTAGGGATAATTTTACAGAAGCCAATTAAGCAACAAACCTGAGCCAAAAGGAATTTCAGATGCTGGTTTACACCGATGACAGACACAAAGTGTCGGAGTAACTCGGGTCGGAGTAAGTTGTGCGAATGATTCAGCTGCTCTCTCCTCCTCTCCATGGGACCTCCACGCGCTGCCTTGCCTGAGGCGCTGGTGACGCCGGAGGCCATTTTGATCGGGCGGCCCAGAGTCCACACCGACCTGCCGATACCTGCGCAAAACTCTAACACTATCCTGCACATACCAGGGGACAATTT
>CAUPSL010001234.1:0-61673 GCA_963514005.1 Raja brachyura | reverse complement strand
ACCTTGCCCGCCTGGCAAAAAAAAAAATCACGGTCGAGGTGACCTGCAACCTCCTACCACCTCCCACGCATCTGTTGAAAACCTTCCTCAACTACGAAGAAAACCGCCTTCAACTAGACCAGCGACTAAAAAACGATCGATTTTTAAAACGGCAAACCTAGTCGGTTTTTAGTCGGTTTTAAACCATATCAACCATATAACCATTACAGCACGGAAACAGGCCTTCTCGGCCCTTCCAGTCCGTGCCGACCATTTATTTTCCCCTAGTCCCATCTACCTGTACTCAGACCATACCCCTCCATTCCCTTCCCGTCCATATACCTATCCACTTTACTTTTAAATGTTAAAATCGATCCTGCCTCCACCACTTCTGCTGGAAGATCATTCCACACAGCCACCACTCTCTGAGTAAAGAAGTTCCCCCTCATGTTACCCCTTAACGTCTGTCCCTTAATTCTCATGTCATGCCCTCTTGTTTGAATCTTCCCTACCCTCAATGGGAAAAGCTCATCCACGTCAACTCTGTCTATCCCTTTCATCATTTTAAAGACCTCAATCAAGTCCCCCCTTAACCTTCTGCGCTCCAAAGAATAAAGACCTAACTTGTTCAACCTTTCTCTGTAACTTAGTTGCTGGAACCCAGGCAACATTCTAGTAAATCTCCTCTGTACTCTCTCTATTTTGTTAATTAGGCGACCAAAATTGTACTCCATAAACATCATGAAAAAATAGCAGCAACCTAGATGAAGCCTCGACCGCCGCGGAAACCACTTTCGACCATTAGGGAGAGTGACCAAAACCTTCGGTGACCTCGTGGACAATAGACAATAGGTGCAGGAGTAGAAGCCATTCGGCCCTTCGAGCCAGCACTGCCATTCAATGTGATCATGGCTGATCATATAACCATATAACAATTACAGCACGGAAACAGGCCATCTCGGCCCTTCAAGTCCATGCCGAACAACTTTTTTTCCTTAGTCCCACCTGCCCGCACTCATACCATAACCCTCCATACCCTTCTCATCCATATGCCTATCCAATTTATTTTTAAATGATACCAACAAACCTGCCTCCACCACTTCCACTGGAAGCTCATTCCACACCGCTACCACTCTCTGAGTCCCCAATAAGTACCCCATTCCTGCCTTCTCCCCATATCCCCTGACTCCGCTATCTTTAAGAGCTCTATCTAGCTCTCTCTTGAAAGCATCCACAGAACCGGCCTCCACCGCCCTCTGAGGCAGAGAATTCCACAGCCTCGCAACTCTCTGTGAGAAAAAGTGTTTCCTCGTCTCCGTTCTAAATGGCCGACCCCTTATTCTTAAACTGTGTGTGGCCCCTGGTTCTGGACTCCCCCAACATCGGGAACATGTTTCCTGCTTCTAGCGTGTCCAATCCGTTAACAATCTTACATGTTTCAATGAGATCCCCTCTCATGCTACTAAACGCCAGAGTAAGCTCATTCAATACGTTTTTATGTCTTTCGACCCTTCGGCCCACCGAGTCTATGCAGACCAGCGATCGCCTATCCAATATACCGTGGACAATTTTAATAGACAATAGGTGCAGGAGTAGGCCATTCAGCCCTTCGAGCCAGCACCGCCATTCAATGTGATCATGGCTGATCATCCCCAATCAGTACCCCGTTCCTGCCTTCTCCCCATATCCCCTGACTCCGCTATCTTTAAGAGCCCTATCTAGCTCCCTCTTGAACGTATCCAGAGAACCGGCCTCCACCTCCCTCTGAGGCAGAGAATTCCACAGACTCACCACTCTCTGTGAGAAAAAATGTTTCCTCGTCTCCGTTGTAAATGTCTTCCTCCTTATTCTTAATGAAGTCTTACATTCACCACTCTTGGTGTAAAATAAAAGGCGAACCCTCAGTTTCTCTATTAAAACTCTTCCACTTTGCCAAACTGTATTTCCTTTAAGGAAATGGGACTTAAGGTGGAGCAGGCACACCTTATCTGGTAGTTTAGGTTTGCTTATTATCATGCATACAATGAAAGGCTTTTGCTGCGAGCTATCCTGTCCAAAATATAGTTCTGGGCACCGTGTTATAGAAGAGATATTGTCACACTTAAAATGATTCAGAGAAGAATTGCGAGGATGTTGCCAGGACTAGAGGGCGTGAGCTATCGGGGGAGGTTGAGCAGGTTGGGTCTCTACTCCATGGAGCACAGGAGGATGAGGGGTGATCTTATAGAGGTGTATAAGATGATGAGAGGAATAGATCGGGCAGATGCACAGAGTCCCTTGCCCAGAGTGGGGGAATCGAGGTCCAAAGGTTTAAGGTGAAGGGCGAAAAGATTTAATAGGAATTTGAGGGGTAACTTTTTTCGCACAGAGGGTGTTGGGTGTATGGAACAAACTGCCAGAGGAGGTAGTTGAGGCTGGGACCATCCCAGGTTTGGAGGGATATGGACCAGGTGCAGGCAGGTTTTACTACTGTAAACATGTTGGCTGGTGTGGGCAAGTTGGGCCGACCGGGCTTGTATTCACTGGAATTTAGAAGGATGAGAGGGGATCTTATAGAAACATATACAATTCTTAAGTGATTGGGCAGGCTAGATGCACGAAACATGTTCCCCATGTTGGGGGGAGTCCAGAATCAGGGGCCACACACAGTTTAAGATTAAGGGGTCGGCCATTTAGGACTGAGATGAGGAAAAACGTTTTCACCCAGAGAATTGTGAATCTGTGGAATTTTGTCAGTCTCTCAAATGTTCGAAAGTGGTTCCTAATGTTAAAAATCGGTGATTTTTGAGATGATGCCGGTTGCGATGCTATTTGAAGGTGGTTGCCGGAGGACAAAAACCTCCGAGAACCGCACGGAAACCTTGGGTGGGGCGCAAAGTCTCCAGAGGTTTCCGTTCAGGTTTCCTAAGTGGGACAGGGGCATTGGATGTAGCTCTTGGGGCTAACGGAATCAAGGGATATGGGGGAGATGGCAGGAACATAGAAACATAGAAATTAGGTGCAGGAGTAGGCCATTCGGCCCTTCGAGCCTGCACCGCCATTCAATATGATCATGGCTGATCATCCAACTCAGTATCCCGTACCTGCCTTCTCTCCATACCCCCTGATCCCTTTAGCCACAAGGGCCACATCTAACTCCTTCTTAAATATAGCCAATGAACTGGCCTCAACTACCCTCTGTGGCAGAGAGTTCCAGAGACCCACCACTCTCTGTGTGAAAAAAGTCCTTCTCATCTTGGTCCTAAAGGATTTCCCCCTTATCCTTAAGCTGTGACCCCTTGTCCTGGACCTCCCCAACATCGGGAACAATCTTCCTGCATCTAGCCTGTCCAACCCCTTAAGAATTTTGTAAGTTTCTATAAGTTCCCCTCTCAATCTCCTAAATTCTAGAGAGTATAAACTGAGTCTATGCAGTCTTTCTTCATAAGACAGTCCTGACACCCCAGGGCTCTGATTTTGGATGATCGGCCATGAATGGCGGGTGCTGGCTCGAAGGGCCGAATGGCCTACTCTTGCGCCCGTTTTCAATGTTTCCGTCTCGCCGTGATGGAAGTTGGCCCACCACCGACGATACACGTGCTGCGAGACGCGTCCTTTCCCCAACCTCTTCGCTTGCAGAGTCGAGCGATTGTGAGGAAAGTTCCCGCGCGCATTGCCACGGTTAGGGTTGCCGTTGCATCGGGGTTGGCAAGAGACTTTTATTGTCACGTGTCCCAGATAGGACAATGAAATTCTTGCTTCAAATCAAAATCAAATCAAATCAAATCCGTTGATTTGTCAACTGTGCAACGATATGTCGTGTGCCTCCCCTTCAATGGTAAACGATAAAAGACACAGGATAAAAAGATTAAAAAAGAACAAAACACAATAACACAAACAGCCATTTGCTCTCACATTTACATTTACTACAAGATCAATGCATAAAATAAGTAATAGATAATTTTTAAAAAATGCACATTCTAGCAGACAAGTTTTATAATGCACCCCGAATTGTGTAGTGTTGCCCGTAGTGTTATTTGTTTGAGTTAAGTTCTCTAATGGCACGTGGGTAGAAGCTGTTAGTTAAGTCTGCAAGTGCGGGCCTTCAAAGACCCCAGAGGGCAGCAGAGTGAAAAGGTGGTTGGCAGGGCGGGACGAGTCCTGTGCGATGTTTGTCGCCCGGCGTAAACATCGGGCCTTGTAAACGTCTTCCGGGGAGGCTAGTTGAGCGTTTGCGATGCTCTGTGCTGTTTTAATTGCCCTCTGTAGTGCCTCCCTTCCTTCCAGCCACAGTGCAGCTAGCAAAACCACACCAGGATGCCATAGGAGAGGATGCTTTTCCACGGCGCACCGGTAGAAGGACAGCAGCAGCTGCTGTGAGGCCTTTGCTCTCCGCAGAGTCCTCGGGAAATATAGCCGCTGCTGTGACTTCTTTACGAGAGTGCTGGTGTTCACTGTCCATGTAAGGTCCTGGGAGATGCATGTGCCCAGAAACTTAAAGTCAGTGACTCTCTCCACCATGTCTCCTTTGATGTAAAGAGGAGCAGGTTCTTCTCTCCTCCTCCTTGCTGCAGCACAACAGTATATGTAAACGTAATGCAGGACAGGAGATAAAAGTTCAGTGTGTCTGCATACCATAGACCATATATATATACACAATAAATAAACAGATAAAGTGCATTAGGCTGTTATTACTCAGAGTTTGTTTGATGTCGTGTTTAACAGCTGGATGGCTGTGGGGAAGAAGCTGTTCCTGAACCTGGATGGTGCAGTCTTCAGGCTCCTGTACCTTCTTCCCGATGGCAACGGAGAGACGAGTGTGTGGCCAGGTCCTTTGATGATGCTGCCAGCCTTTTTTTGAGGCAGCGACTGCGATAGACCCCTTCGAGGGTGGGGAGGTCAGAGCCGGTGAGGGACCGGGCAGCGGTCGCGACTTTCGGCAGTCGTTTCCGCTCCTGGGCGCTCAAGTTGCCGAGCCAGGCCTCGATGCAGCCGGTCGGCAAGCTCTCTACCGTGCACCTGTAGAAGTTCTCCTTGACACACCGACTCTCCGTAATCTTCCCAGGAAGTAGAGGCGCTGATGTGGCTTTTTTTACGACTGCATCAGTGTGCTCGGACCAGGAAAGATCTTCGGAAATGTGCACGGCCATAAATTGGAAGCTCTTGACCCTTTCCACCGTCGTCCCGTTGACTGTGGGTCCCTATCCTACCCCTTGCAAAGTCCACAATCAGTTCCTCGGTGTTGCTGGTGTTGAGAGGCGGGTTGTTGTGCTGGCACCCTTGTGCTTCTACCGCCGGCAGGTCTTGCGTTCTCCAGGTTTGCGCCAAGTGCCGCCGGTGCTGGGCGGAGTGGCGGTCTTGCGTTAAACCCGTCCTGACCTCATGTTTATACCTTTCTCTCTTCCAGGCCACAACAAACAACACACTACATTACATCCACATAGAGCAGTTAGATAAGGTGAGTGTTTCCGAACTTCTACCGTCTGCGTATGGTGCCTTTGATTGGCGAATGCCTCGGGTTTTAGTTTAGAGTTACAACGCGGAAACACGGCCCTCCGGCTCCTCACCGTACAGCGATCCCCGCGCACTAACTTAAACATAGAAACATAGAAAATAGGTGCAGGAGTAGAGGCCATTCGGCCCTTCGAGCCTGCCCCGCCATTCAATATAATCATGGCTGATCATCCAACTCAGTATCCCGTACCTGCCTTCTCTCCATACCCTCTGATCCCCTTAGCCACAAGGGCCACATCTAACTCCCTTTTAAATATAGCCAATGAACTGGCCTCAACTGTGGCAGAGAGTTCCAGAGACCCACCACTCTGTGTGAAAAAAGTCCTCCTCATCTCGGTCCTAAAGGATTTCCCCCTTATCCTTAAGCTGTGACCCCTTGTCCTGGACCTCCCCAACATCGGGAACAATCTTCCTGCATCTAGCCTGTCCAACCCCTTAAGAATTTTGTAAGTTTCTATAAGATCCCCCCTCAATCTCCTAAATTCTAGAGAGTATAAACCGAGTCTATCCAGTCTTTCTTCATAAGACAGTCCTGACACCCCAGGAATCAGTCTGGTGAACCTTCTCTGCACTCCCTCTATGGCAATAATGTTCTTCCTCAGATTTGGAGACCAGAACTGTACGCAATACTCCAGGTGTGGTCTCACCAAGACCCGATACAACTGAAGTAGAACCTCCCTGCTGCTGTACTCAAATCCTTTTGCTATGAATCTTATATATTTCAATAAGATCCCCTCTTATCCTTCTAAACTCATCATATGCTAACCCGCTGATTCCTGAGAACGTTCTTGTAAACCTCCTCTGGATCCTCTCCAGAGCCGGCACAACCGTCCTCAGATATGGGACCCATATGGGCACTCTAATCCTTCCCTTTGAGTCGTTTCAGTGCAGAGGGTGTGAGATTGATTGCCGGGAAGTTTAGCTGGACTATTTATCCTTGGTTTATTTTCTGTCGCCAGATCTCCGAAAGCCCGTCTGAAATTATGGAGTCTCTAACCAAAATGTACAGTATCCCAAAGGATAAGCAGGTGAGTCCTCCCAAGGATCATGCTGAAATCTGCCTGTTCGTCGTGTGAGAAAGAACTGCAGGTGCTGGTTTTGAATCGACATAAGGCACAAAGTGCTGGAGGAACTCAGTGGGACGGGCAGCATCTCTGGAGAGAAGGAATAGAGGGAGTTCAGAGAAGGTTCGCCAGACTGATTCCTGGGATGGCAGGACTTCCATAAGAAGAAAGACTGGATAGACTCGGCTTGTACTCGCTGGAATTTAGAAGATTGAGGGGGATTCTTATAGAGGCTTACAAAATTCTTAAGGGGTTGGACAGGCTAGATGCAGGAAGATTGTTCCCGATGTTGGGGAAAACCAGAACAAGGGGTCACAGTTTAAGGATAAAGGGGAAGTCTTTTAGGACCGAGATGAGAAAATCATTTTTCACACAGAGAGCGGTGAGTCTGTGGAATTTCATTTCGGAGTCACGTGAGTGACTTCGTGAAGAGCCCGCCGGCACGCATGCGCGACATATCGTCGCAACGCATTGCTGCCGACAGCTGGCGGTGGGGCGCGCTCCTCGCCAGCCCTTCAAAAGGAGCCGCTTAGGTAAGTTAAACTAACCTTAAGTTGGTTGGCCCTTGCTGTCGGTTTTGTCTTTCAGCAAGGGTGCGGATTGGAGTGTTCAGAATGTCTGGACGAAGAAGTCGTGGCCCGGCGCCCTCATCGTTTCCACCTGGGGCCGGGAAGAAGGCGGGGAAGTCATTGCCGTCTGCTGCTGCAGGTCGGGACCCGCTGAGTCGCCACAGCTCCGAGGAGGAGTGCGTGGAGGAGGACGTCGGGGTGCCTCCTGAAAGGGTGGACCCTGCCACAAGTTCGCCTTTGGCGACAACGGGGAAGGGGTTTCGTGCTGCGGCCCGACCCCCCTCCGCTAGCCCTTCATTAAAAGGCAGCAGAGGCGCCCGTAAGCCTAACCCGGTCGGGGCCAAGGCTCCACCAGCCGCCATGGAGCGGTCTGGTGCAACGGCGGGACCTGGGTCGTTAAGGTCTGCTACCCAACTCCCAACCCCCGCCGCCGGGACGAGGGGCTTGGGTACGGTCCCGCCTCGGTCGCCGAGTCCCCCATGGATGGGAGGACGAGACCATGCGTCGGCACCGTCCGAAATGCGGACAGCCGGCAAGCCTGTGCGGGCGTCGCTCCATGCTTCTGCTGGAGTCGACCCCAAGCCGTCAGGGCCCTTTGTGGCAACGGCTTCTACTCCTGCCAAGAAGAGGCGGTTGGACACCCTGCCCGCACGGGACTCGCACGGTTTCGCTGCGGCGGCCGAAAGCGATCCATTCCGGCACCGAGATCACTTCTCTGAGGTGCGGGCCGATGATAGGAGCCCCGGCATGTTTTCTGAGCCGGAGGACTCCGACCATCCGAGTGTTCAGGATGGGGGGCGTATTGACCGCATCGAGCGGCTGCTGGAGCTGGTACTCCATAATCAACAGCAGTACGCACCCACGGATATCGTCAGGCACAGGGCCGCCTCGCCGGTTTCCCTCATCAGCGAGCCACAAGGGGAAGAAGGGTTTGACCCCACCCCAACACCGTCGGAGCCACCGACAGCTGAGTTACTGGACGTGGCAGCCAAATTTGCTGCACCAATTACAACTGGACTTCCGCTCCAGCCAAAGCTGGCAGCAACAGTGGACTTTCTCACAAATCATCGGTTGCAGGAGGAAGTACTCTCACAGGCCACTCAGCGCCACAAGGCCCCGTCCAACTGTAATGCCCTCAACGTGCCACTGGTCAATACGCCCATATGGGGCAACATCGGCGTGGCTGTCCGCCATCAGGAGGTTAAACTCCAGCGGATCCTCAAACTCCTCACGGCCGGTATTACCGCCTTTGCGCGGTCGGTCGATGGAACGGACCTGTCATTGGATCAGGAGGATGCGTTAGCACTATTATGTGCAACCCAACATGAAATCAACGATTTCCGGAAGAACAGCATCCGTCCGTCTATCAACCCAAAATTTGCAGGGTTGTGTAAGCCACCGCCGCCCCCACCGCCCCGACAACTCTTCGGGGAAGACCTTCCGAAGAGGGTCAAGGAGCTGGACGAGGTAGCCAAAACGGTGGGACTTATGCGATCTCAGATCGCCCCCAGACCGATGGTGCCAAAAGCTCCCCCTGCTCGACCGCGAGGTCCGGTCGCATCAGCATCAAGACCATATGCTACTACTCAGCACTACTACCAACAGGGCCAGCAGCAGCGGTCTTTTTTAGGGTCAGGCACACAGCGACCCCAGTGGAAGATGAAGCCATCTTATCGTCAGCCCAACCCAGCACCTCCTCGGCCACCCAAGCATGTCAGGGACCGCCGGTGACCATGGAGGTAAGGCGGTCTGGGTTTCTTTCCCCTGCCCCTTTAATTTCACATGTGGGAGGGCGACTCCGGTTCTTTGCTAAAGCTTGGGTATCAGTTACTTCGGATAAATTTGTGTTACAAAATGTTCGGGGTCATTCTATTGAATTTATTGACGGCAAAATTCCTCCATCCCAGCATATGCCTAAACGGAAGTTTACGCTGTCTGCTATTGAGCAGGCAGCAGGCACGGCTGAAATTTTTCGTTTGGAACAAAAAGGCGTGATAGAGAAAACTATTCACGAGCCCATTGAATTCGTCTCCAATATATTTACTAGACCAAAAAAGGATGGAGGTTGTCGGGTGATTATTGATTTGACCCAGTTGAATACCTTTGTAACATATACACATTTCAAAATGGACACTTTTGAGACAGCCAAATCACTGATTTCGCATGGTTGCTTTATGGCATGTATTGATTTAAAAGATGCATACTATTCAGTGTCCATCCGGAAACATCACCGGAAATTTTTGAAATTTGTCTGGATGGATCAGCTCTGGCAATATCGAGCCTTACCAAATGGGCTTACTACTGCCCCTAGGCTCTTTACTAAATTACTTAAACCTATTATGGCCAAATTACGCATAGAACATCATATTGTCATGGCTTATTTGGATGATATTCTGATTATTGGCAATACTCTGGAAGCAGCTGAAAGCGCTGTTTTAGCAACTGTTACTATATTTCAGCAACTAGGGTTTATAGTTCATCCAGAAAAATCGAAGTTTCACCCATCCCAGGTTATGGATTATTTGGGTTTCACGGTGGACTCTATTCAAATGAGGGCCACCATTCCATTTCACAAGGTGGAGGATGTCTCCCTTGCATGTCAGGATCTCGCATCCGCCAGTATACCATCTATTCGGCATACAGCTAAGATAATTGGGAAAATCATAGCTTTATTTCCGGCAGCCCGGTTTGGGCCTTTACATTATCAAAACCTGCAAAGGGCCAAAATTATTGCGTTAAAAAAGAACGCTGGTCATTTTGACAGACCTATGGAGCTGCCTTCTGATGCTAAGGTTGAGCTCCAATGGTGGGTGTCCAATATTGGCAGGGCATTCAAACCCATTGTTGTGCCCAATCCGGTGGTATATTTGCAAACTGACGCAAGCTCTCTAGGCTGGGGAGCTGCGGACAGCTCTTCTAGTTGTGGAGGCAGGTGGGATCCCCTTGAAGCTAGCATGTTGCTAGTACAAGGGATTAACTATTTGGAGCTGCTTGCAGCATTTCACGGACTGCGGGCATATTGTGCTCATCTTAGTGGCACTCATGTCCGTCTCCAAATAGACAACACCACAGCGGTGGCATATTTAAACCATATGGGCGGTACCAGGTCAGTCTCTTGTGACAAATTGGCTAATACTATTTGGTGCTGGTGTATTAATCGAGATATTTGGATTTCAGCCACCTATTTGCCAGGTAGGCTTAATACTGTGGCAGACACCAGGTCACGCAAATTCAATGATAGTATTGAGTGGATGCTGCATCCTCAAATATTTGCCCAAATTACAGCCAAATTTGGCCAACCGGATATCGACCTTTTTGCGTCCCGGTTGAACCATCAGGTACCGACATATGTTTCATGGGAACCAGACCCTGGGGCATTAGCGATTGATGCATTCTCGCTAGACTGGGGGAAGTGGTTTTTCTATGCATTCCCCCCGTTTTGCCTCATCAGTCGGGTATTACAAAAAATCAGGATGGATTCTGCCAGAGGCATTCTTGTCATACCCGACTGGCCTACACAGCCTTGGTATCCGGTGGTCTCTGACATGATTAGTCAACCTTGGGTCCCTCTAGAGGGTTGCCCGCATGTGGTTTCTCACCCTGTCTCAGGGGAGTTACACCCCTGCCATGCCTATCTAAAATTACTGGCTTGCAGGTTCTGACCAGGCCATGGATGCAGTATGGCCTTACCACCCGGACCATGAACACCATTGGAGCATCCTGTCGAGAGTCAACCAGGCGGAGATATCTCTCCCACATCACCAAGTGGGAAGCCTACTGCAGTCGCTCTCATATCACCTATGACGATGTCTCCATAGCCGACGTCCTGGAATTCCTCGCGGGGTTGCACCATGATGAGCACTTGAGTTATAGTGCCATCAACAGCGCCAGGAGTGCGCTATCATTCTACCTCAACATCGAGGTTGGATCGAACAGGCTAGTGTCCAGGCTTATGCGGGGAATATTCAATCTCAATCCGCCTACACCACGCTACAACATCACCTGGGATGTCAGGGATGTGCTTACCCTGCTCAGGTCGTGGTCACCCATGGAAGGGTTACAGCTGGACCAACTCACTATGAAATTGGTGATGTTACTAGCGCTGACTTCAGCACAGCGGGTTCAGACGCTCCACAAACTACGTATTGACAGGATGACGTCGACCCCTGGAGAAGTAGTCTTTTTCATCGATGAGCTACTTAAGCAGCATAGACCTGGGTGCACAGGGCTGCAGCTGAAGTTCCCGGCATACCCTGCAGATGCTCGGCTATGTTTAGCCACTCACATCCGTTACTACATCAAGGTGACGAGGAGCATCAGAGGAATGGAGTTGTACCTGCTTGTCACTCACAAACGACCTCACCATCGAGTGACAGTCCAGACGATCTCCAGGTGGCTCCGGATCGTCCTGGCTAAGGCAGGTATTGACACTAATGTGTTTAAATCCCACTCCACCAGGGCTGCATCTACGTCGGCGGCGAGGGTCATGGAGGTACCCATGGACCATATCCTCGCCACAGCAGGATGGGCGAATGAAGCTGTGTTCCAGCGTTTCTATAATAAGCCTGTTGCTGCTCCCCTTCAGTTTGCAGAGGCCGTGCTGAACGCCGGGTGTGAACGTGGGGATGTCCCTGATTAAAAGGGCGTTATTTGTTGTATTATTAATAAATCTTCTTTGTGTTTCAGTATAACCTCGTTTCATCAACTTGTTTACTCCAATCCATCCTTGCTAGTGGTGTGTCCGCATGGACGTTGTCCAGGGCGTGTAATCACAGAAGCTTTGAAGTCTTCACGAAGTCACTCACGTGACTCCGAAATGAAATAGTAAGATTGAACGAGAACTTACCAAGTTTGAAGGTTGATCTTTATTTCATGAGGAGTTGCGGTGAGGGATTTCGTGCCCTCCGCTCCCAACCCTCGATCATCTTCAGCTGGTAATCAGAGTCTCTTTAAATCTTACTATGCCAAGTCATTTCTGTTGTTGTTTCTGTGATTCCACACCGCTGCTTTGAAGAATGTCGCGCATGCGTGCCGGCGGGCTCTTCACGAAATCCCTCACCGCAACTCCTCATGAAATAAAGATCAACCTTCAAACTTGGTAAGTTCTCGTTCAATCTTACTATTCTCTGCCACAGAATGTAGTTGAGGCCAGTTCATTGGCTATATTTAAATGTGGCTCTTGTGGCTAAAGGGATCAGGGGGTATGGAGAGAAGGCAGGTACAGGATACTCAGTTGGATGATCAGCCATGATCATATTGAATAGCGGTGCAGGCTCGATGGGCCGCATGGCCTACTCCTGCACCTATTTTCTATGTTTCTATGAATGGGCGACGTTTCGGGTCGAGACCCTTCAGGGCCTCGTCCCACTGCGGCGACCTAATCCGTGAGTTCAGAAGAGTTTGCCCTCGACTCATACTCGCAGCATGGCCAACACGAGGTCCTAGGAGGTCTTTGTAACTCTCCTTCATGCTCGAGAGTGGTCCCCGCGTACTCGAGGCCTCCACTAGGTCGCGGCATATTTTTCAACATGTTGAAAAATGCCCGCCAGTTTAAAAAAAACGTCGCCATGGAAAAATTTTTTTTTCACTCATCGGTTTTGTCGAAGTAGGTCGTAGTAGGTCGGCATGTTGTTCGTAGGTAGTCGAGGGTAGTCGAAGGTAGTCGTAGATAGTCTTCATCATAGTCGAAGGGAGGTCGAACAAGGTCGTCTTCACTCTCCACTATTCAGTGCCCAGTTTTCCCGAAGTTAGTCGTAGCTAGAAACATAGAAAATAGGTGCAGGAGTAGGCCATTTGGCCCCTCGAGCCTGCACCGCCATTCAATATGATCATGGCTGATCATCCCCAATCCGTACCCCGTTCCTGCCTTCTCCCCATATCCCCACTGATTGAGGCAGCACAGCATACGTTCACGAGATTGATCCCTGGGATGGCGGGACTGTCCTATGAGGAAAGTCTCGTTAGGGTAACGCGTAGGAAGGAACTGCTGGTTTAAACCGTAAACACAGAAAGGACAGAAACTCAGCGGGACAGGCAGCATCTCTGGAGAGAAGGAATGGGCAACGTTTCAATAGACAATAGACAACAGGTGCAGGAGGAGGCCATTCGGCCCTTCAAGCCAGCACCGCCAATCAATGTGATCATGGCTGATCATCCCCAATCAGTACCCTGTTCCTGCCTTCTCCCCATATCCCCTGACTCCGCTATTTTTAAGAGCCCTGTCTAGCTCTCTCTTGAAAGCATCCAGAGAACCTGCCTCCACCGCCCTCTGAGACAGAGAATTCCACAGACTCGCCACTCTTTGTGAGAAAAAGTGTTTCCTCATCTCTGTTCTAAATGGCCGACCCCTTATTCTGAAATTGTGTGTGGCCCCTGTTTCTGGACTCCCCCAACATCGGGAACATGTTGCCTGGGTTGCAGCAACTAAGTTACAGAGAAAGGTTGAACAAGTTAGGTCTTTTTTCTTTGGAGCGCAGAAGGTTAAGGGGGGGACTTGATTGAGGTCTTTAAAATGATGAAAGGGATAGACAGAGTTGACGTGGATAAGCTTTTCCCATTGAGGGTAGGGAAGATTCAAACAAGAGGGCATGACATGAGAATTAAGGGACAGAAGTTTAGGGATAACATGAGGGGGAACTTCTTTACTCAGAGAGTGGTGGCTGTGTGGAATGATCTTCCTGCAGAAGTGGTGGAGGCAGGATCGATTTTAACATTTAAAAGTAGAGTGGATAGGTATATGGACGGGAAGGGAATGGAGGGGTATGGTCTGAGTGCAGGTAGATGGGACTAGGGGAAAATAAATGGTCGGCACGGACTGGAAGGGCCGAGAAGGCTGTTTCCGTGCTGTAATTGTTATATGGTTATATGTTTCCTGCCACTAGCGTGTCCAAACCCTTAATAATTCACCTTGATTCTCCTACTCGGGGCAAGAGTCCCTGTGTGTCTACCCGATCTGTACTTCCTTCCAGAAAATAACCGCACGCAATCATAGTTGGCGATTCGACGTCACATTGTCCCGTTTGTTCCCACCAGATGCTACTGTTTACACATATACGGCTTGCTCACGGATTCTCGAACCACAAGAAGAGGCTGCAAGCAGTACAAGCTAGGTTGCACGCCATCTCGATATTAGGTAAGAGGGTCTGATAACCAGCGGGGAAATAATTCCCCGCGCTCGCTTAAAATTGGGAGGATGGGCGCGTATACTTAACGTGTCCCCCGGAGAGCGGCTACTTCTCAGCCAGGCCAACAAACGATTCCCGCACACTAAGACTAACACTACACACACTAGTGACCAATTGTACATTTATACCAAGCAAATGAACCTGCACGTCTTTTGAGCGTGGGAGGACACCGAAGATCTCGGGAGAAAACCCACACGGTCACGGGGAGAGCGTGCAAACTCCGTATGGACAGCACCTCTGTCAGATCAGGCACGGAAATCCCTATCAAAACACGGGCCGGGACACACACACACACACACACACAATTTCTTGGCAGCCGCGTTCGTGCGCACAATCACGCAGCGAGGCTTCGGCCGTGGGCCCTGCGGACGGTAACATCGGGAGCTGACCTGGTTGGCGACCGACTCCGAACTCTAGCAACAGCGGCTTCATCCGTCCCCGAATCGTGGGGCTTGAATCAGCCCGTTCGCGGGGCCTTTCATCGCCCGGCGGGGGCTTCAACATCGGGAGCCTCGATCGCCTCGATGCAGCAGTTTGATTGTAAGCTGCGCTGGGCGATGAAAGGCCCCTCGAACGGGCTGATTCAGCCCTTGGAAAGTGTCTGGCAAAGTCCGGATTACAAAACATGGGGGGGGGGGGGGATTTTCCCCCACCTCTCAAAACATGGATGGGGGGGGGGGAGGAGGTCCCCCACAGTCTCCCCCCCCCCCCACCAGGATTTCCGCCCAATGTCGGGATGGAACCCGGGAATTGGCAACAACTCTACCGCTGCGCCACCGTGACCGCCCGATCGGTTCTCTCCTGATGGCGGCACTGGGTCGGCGTTGCTGCTCCCGGCCCGGGCGATCGCGCCGCTCCGTGCCGCCGGCCGGCCGCCGCATCCAACACCCGCCCGGCGATCCTCGCAGTGACCACACGTCTTCTCTCCCTCCCCCCCCCAGTCTACTCCAACGCACTCCAGGAATCTGCCAATAGCATCCTGTACAACGGGCTGATCGAGGAGCTTGTAGACGTCCTACAGATTCCCGACAAACAACTCATGGTGAGTCTAGAGGTGACCGGAGCAGAATTTGGCCCATTCGGCCCATCGAGTCTACTCCGTCGTTCTATCATGGCTGATCTATCTCTCCCTCTCATCCCCATTCTCCTGCCTTCTCCCCGTAACCCCTGACACCCGCACTAATCAAGAACCTGTTAATCCTAGAACTATCTAATGACCTGACCTTAGAACTATCCACTGACCTGGCCTCTAACTCTGTGCTATCCATGTACCTGTTTAAATGTTTCTCAAACACTGTGATAGTCCCTGTCTCGACTATCCCCTCCGGCAGCTCATTCCGTACACCCACCACCCTTTGTGTTAAAAATGTACCCCTCAGATTCCTATTAAATCTTTCCCCCTTCACCTCTGTCCTCTGGTCCTCGATTCCCCTACTCTGAGCTAGACAGACTGTGCATTTACCCGATCATGAATTTATGCACCTCTATAAGATCATCCCTCTTCCTCCTGCGCTCCAAGGAATAGAGTCCTAGCCTGCCCAGCCTTTCCTGATAGCTCAGGCCCCTCGAGTCCTCGCAAGATCCTCGTAAATCTTCTCTGCACCAGCTTGACAGTATCCTTCCTGTAACACGTGTCCAAACCCTTAATAATCTTGTATGTTTCAATAAGATCCCCTTCTATCCTTCTAAATTCAAGAGTGTACAAGCCCAGCCGCTCCATTCCCTCAGCATATGACAGTCCCGCCATCCCGGGAATTAACCTGGTGAACCTACGCTGGGCTCCCTCAATAGCAAGAACGTCCTTCCTCAAATTAGGGGACCAAAATTGCACACAATACTCCAGGTGTGGTCTCACCAGGGCCCTGTACAACTGCAGAAGGACCTCTTTGCTCCTGTACTCAACTCCTCCTGGTATGAAGGCCAACAGGTGAAAACTGCACACAATACTCCAGGTGTGGTCTCACCAGGGCCCTGTACAACTGCAGAAGGACCTCTTTGCTCCTGTACTCACCTCCTCTTGTCATGAAGGCCAAATCCCCTCGCTTCACCGGCTCTGTGTTTCTGTTTGAAAGGACATTAAAGCCGCATCGTTGCGGACGTTGACGTCAATCGTTCACCTGGAGCGGACCCCCAAGCTGAGCAGCATCATAGACTGCACCGGGACAGCGTCCTACCACGGTTTCCTGCCCGTCTTGGTGCGAAACTGCATCCAGGCCATGATCGGTGAGTGTGCCGCGCGCGGGCGGGAGTGACTTGCCCAGCCCGTTAGTTTAGATTATCATTGCCGCGGGTTGCCAACTGCATTAGCCGGGACATCCCTAAATTGGTTTGTCCCGTACCGGACCGCCCCTTGTCCCGTATTTGACTGCTACTATTCGGGTCGAGGGCACTCTGCTACTCGGGTCAAAGAATGAGAGGGGATCTTATTAAAACGTATAAGATTATTAAGGGTTTTGACGCACTGGAGGCAGGAAACATGTTCCCGATGTTGGGGGAGTCCAGAACCAGGGATTTTAGGCCCTATATCTGAGGAAGGATGTGCTGGTTCTGGAGAGGGTCCAGAGGAGGTTTACAAGAATGAACCCAGGAATCAGGGGATTCCCAGAACCAGGGGCCACACACCGTTTAAGAATAAGGGGTCGGCCATTTAGAACGGAGACGAGGAAACACTTTTTCACACAGTGCTGTGAGTCTGTGGAATTCTCTGCCTCAGAGGGCGGTGGAGGCCGGTTCTCTGGATACTTTCAAGAGAGAGCTAGATAGGGCTCTTAAAGATAGCGGAGTCAGGGGAGGTCATTTAAGACTGAGGTGAGAAAAAACTTTTCCACCCAGAGAGTTGTGAATTTGTGGAATTCCCTGCCACAGAGGGCAGTGGAGGCCAAGTCACTGGATGGATTTAAGAGAGAGTTAGATAGAGCTCTAGGGGCTAGTGGAGTCAAGGGATATGGGGAGAAGGCAGGCACGGGTTATTGATTGGGAACGATCAGCCATGATCACAATGAATGGCGGTGCTGGCTCGAAGGGCCTAATGGCCTCCTGCACCACACTGATCTGTTCTGTAGTTAATGCCTACTATGTTCTGTTGTGTGGAAGCAAAGCAAGAGGTTCATTGTCCTTCGAGTAGGTACGTTACAAAACGTACCTTGAGCAGCGCTGCAGTTCTGCCACTCCCCGTGTGCGTGACTTTGGCGACTTTCAGAGGGGGGCAGGCTTAAAGTGCCGTTTTTCTACAGACAGGGAAAATCGATCCATGTCGGGCGATTTCGTTGCGGAAGAAAAAAGCGCTCCGACATTTCATTCATGAAGGTATTTTTAAATTACACTAGATTATTTATTACCTAGAGTAATTTAAAAATCACCTTCAAAAGCCGTGAGCGCCGACAACGGGAAGGATTTTGCGTAGGGGGGAAAAAAAGATACACAGTTTATTTTTATATTAAAAGTTGGTTTTTATGGAGGCTTTAATCATATTTTCATGTTGCGTAAAGGGGTCCAAAAAGTGTATGAACCAACAGTATTTTTCCTCCCGACTTCACCGCAAACCGCAACGTTCCAATCCACCGAATTCCACTAAAACCCATTCGCTAGTTGGCCATTAATTTACAGGCATTAAACACTAAATTCCTTCCATTTGGCCCAGAAATTCATGAAAATGAGATTTAAAAATTATGTTATATTGTGGATTATTGTGTGAATGTTATTTGGACACTTAGGCAACTTAAAAAAAGTTTATCTTTTCTTAAGAAATGGATAGATGTTTAGATCTACTCATTGAATTTTGTAATTAGCTACAATTAGATAAGTAACTAATTATATGCTTTAATTTCAGGTCATCCAAGTAAGATTGTTTCATATTTGTTTCAGAATGCTTCAATCTATAATAACTGAAAATTTCATTGAGTTCTCTTAATTTTTAAGAAAGTTATGGGCTTTTAACTGTTTCAGATCACAGCTTTTGAGTTAAGTCAATTGAAAGGCAATGAGGAACAAGATGCTAATTTCCGAGTATGAAAATGGTCATAACTTTCTTAATACTGAAGATATGAAAGTGAATTAGGTGTCAAATTAAACTTCTTTTTATGCTTTATCTGATGGGATAAATTGCAGACTTGATTTTTTTAAATCTCAACATTTTGTAACATTGCTACTATGAGGGACACATGATAATAAACTTGTACTTGAATCTTGAATCCTAGTCGCGGGCTTTCTCGATGCTGATCGTGTGCGTCTCGTGTGTTTATCCCGCTCTCAGATCCGTCCATGGAGCCGTACCCCCACCAGTTTGCCACGGCGCTGTTCTCCTTCCTCTACCACCTGGCCAGCTACGACGCGGGCGGGGAAGCCCTGGTCTCCTGCGGAATGATGGAAGCTTTGCTCAAGGTATTTCTCCCGGCGAGGAGCGGCGGTGTTCGAGGTCCACTCAGCTTGCCACGCTGCAAGGGGGAGCTGGTTTGTAGGTTAATACACGATCGCAGAGTCTAACCCGCCCACATCGGCCAACTACGCTGGTTGAGGCAGCGCAGCGTAGGTTCACGAGATTGATCCCTGGGATGGCGGGACTGTCGTATGAGGAAAGTCTTGTTAGGGTAACGCTTTGGAAGGAACTACTGGTTTAAACCGTAAACACAGAAAGGTGGAGTAACTCAGTGGGGCAGGTAGCATCTCTGGAGAGAAGGAATGGGCGATGTTTCAATAGACAATAGACAACAGGTGCAGGAGGAGGCCATTCGGCCCTTCGAGCCAGCACCGCCAATCAATGTGATCAGGGCTGATCATCCCCAATCAGTACCCCATTCCTGCCTTCTCCCCATATCCCCTGACTCCGTTATCTTTAAGAGCCCTATCTAGTTCTCTCTTGAAAGCATCCAGAGAACCGGCCTCCACTGCCCTCTGGGGCAGAGAATTCCACAGACTCACAACTCTCTGTGAGAAAAAGTGTTTCCTCATCTAGCTCTCTCTGGTCGAGACCCTTTGCAGAAGCCATTTAGGCCAACCCTTCCCCTTCCCAGCTCTCCCAGCTCGCCCACTGTCTCCGCCTCTTCCTTTCTTCTTCCCGTTCCTCTCCCCCCACCCCCCCCCCCCCCCCCACCCGCACCCCCACATCAGTCTGAAGAAGGGTCTCGACCCGAAACGTTGCCTATTTCCTTCGCTCCATAGATGCTGCCTCACCCGCTGAGTTTCTCCGGCATTTTTGTCTACCTTCGATTTTCCAGCATCTGCAGTTCCTTCTTGAACATGTGAAAAATATACATCTTCTAGATGCGCTGGGACGCATCCTCAGTGATGTGACCTGGAGTCATCGGGTTTTTCGGGTCTCACAACATCAGACACCCTCGCCTGGGCGACCCAGCCGGGGTTGATCAGGCCCCGACTTGCGTCCAAGCAGCAACCGCCCATGGATCAGCCATCTTAGTAACCACTCTGCAGGGGTTGGGAGACTCTAGTGCGTGGAGGGACTGGGCTCTGTGGGGTGACTCCCGGCCAGGCTCCCCCTGCGTCTCACCAGGTTCAAGGCCTTAACTAACTAAGTAAGTAAGTTTATTGGCCAAGTATTCACATACAAGGAATTTGCCTCGGTGCTCCACCCGCAAGTAACAACATGACATACAGTGACAGTTACGATTGACTCGGAAAAGACTAAACATTAATAATAATAATAAGACATTAATGATAAAACACCATTGATCAAGCATGTGAACCAACAAAATACCAGATCAAAGGGAGGCTACAGATGTTTGGCTGTTGCGTAGAGCAACTACTCGTGGATAAAAACTGTTTTTGTGTCTGGCTGTGGCGGCTTTGACAGTCCGGAGTCGCCTTCCAGAGGGAAGTGATTCAAAGAGTTTGTGGCCAGGGTGAGAGGGGTCAGAGATGACCTTGCCCGCTCGCTTCCTGGCCCTTGCAGTGTACAGTTCATCAATGGAGGGAAGGTTGCAGCCAATAACCTTCTCCGCTGATTTGACGATTCGCTGCAGCCTGAATTCGCTGAAAAGACTAGCCTTGTATTCACTGGAGGGTACACAAAAAGCTGGAGAAACTCAGCGGGTGCAGCAGCATCTAAGGAGCGAAGGAGATAGGCGACGTTTCGGGTCGAGACCCTTCACTGGAGTTTAGAAGGATGAGGGGGAATCTTATAGAAACATATACAATTATAAAAGGACTGGACAAACTAGATGCAGGAAAAATGTTCCCAATGTTGGGCGAGTCCAGAACCAGCGGCCACACAGTCTTAGAATAAAGGGGAGGCCATTTTAGACTGAGGTGAGAAAAAAACATTTTGACCCAGACAGTTGTGAATCTGTGGAATTCCCTGCCACAGAGGGCAGTGGAGGCCAAATCACTGGATGGATTTAAGAGAGAGTTAGATAGAGCTCTAGGGGCTAGTGGAGTCAAAGGATATGGGGAGAAGGCAGGCATGGGTTATTGATTGGGGACGATCAGCCATGATCACAATGAATGAGCTTACCCTAGCGTTCAGTAGCATGAGAGGGGATCTCATTGAAACATGTAAGATTGTTAAGGGTTTGGATACACTAGACGCGGGAAACATGTTCCCCATGTTGGGGGAGTCCAGAACCAGGGGCCACACACACACACAGTTTAAGAATAAGGGTTCGGCCATTTAGAACGAAGACGAGGAAACACTTTTTCTCACAGAGAGTTGTGAGTCTGTGGAATTCTCTGCCTCAGAGGGCGGTGGAGGCCGGTTCTCTGGATGCTTTCAAGAGAGAGCTAGATAGAGCTCTTAAAGATAGTGGAGTCAGGGGATATGGGGAGAAGGCAGGAACGGGGTACTGATTGGGGATGATCAGCCGTGATCACATTGAATGGCGGTGCTGGCTCGAAGGGCCGAATGGCCTACTGCTGCACCCTATTGTCTACTGTTTATGCTTCTATACAGTGCTGAGCCCGTCCTACTGGCTTTCTCTCCTCTTTTCCAAGGTAATCAAGTATCTCGGAGATGAACAGGACCAGATCACCTTTGTGACCAGGGCTGTCCGAGTGGTCGACCTCATCACCAACCTGGACATGGCCGCTTTCCAGTCGCACAGCGGGCTGGCTGTCTTCATCAACCGGCTGGAGGTAGGTGGGGAGCCTGCGGGCACGCGGAACTGCAGGCGTAGCTTTACCAAACGCATAGGTACAAAGTGCTGGAGTAACTCAGCGGGCCAGGCAGCGGTAGAGTCACTGCCTCACAGCGCCAGAGGCCCGGGTTCCATCCTAGCATCGGGTGCCGGCTGTGCCCCCCCCGTGACCTGCCTTGGGTTTTCTCCGGGATCTCCCGGCTTCCTCCCACGTAACTGGCACAGACTCGGTGGGCTGAAGGGCCAGTTTCCACACTGTATCTCAGTCAAAAGTCAAGTCAAACAAACTTTATTGTCATTTAGAAATACATCGATATATGCAGTTCCAAACGAAATTACGTTGCATTTGGCTCCACGTGCAACACGATAATTAACAGAAGGATAAACATGGATAAAAAGGATAAATAGACAATGGTGGCAGCCCATTACATGGCATTCAGGAGTCTGATGGCTCGTGGGAAGAAGCTGCTGCAGAACCTTGATGTTCTGCTCCTTATGCTGCGATATCTTTTGCCCGAGGGCACCAGAGTGAACAGTCCGTGATGGAGATGTGTGGGGTCTTTTATAATACTGCTGGCCTTAGACACGCAACGTTTGGTCGCAATATCCCCGATTGAGGGGAGAGAGGTCCCGATGATTTTTTCCGCTGTCCTCACCACTCTCTGCATGGACTTCCAGTCAGAGGCTTTACAGTCCCCAAACCAGACAGAGATACAGCTGGTCAAAGTACTCTCTATGGTGCCCCTGTAGAAAGTGGTGAGGATGGGATGGGGGAGGTGAGCTCTTCTCATCCGGCGCAGAAAGTGCAACCGCTGCTGCGCTCTCTTAACTGTTGATGAGATGTTATTCAACCAGGTCAGACTGTTAGTGATCTGCACCCCCAGGAACTTAGTGCTACTGACCACCTCCACATCGCTCTCAGAACAAAACTAAAACAATGCTCCTGTCTCCTGGCTGAGGTAGACTTCATAAGGTCTAAAGAAGGGTCTCGACAATAGACAATAGGTGCAGGAGTAGGCCATTCGGCCCTTCGAGCCAGCACTACCATTTATTGGGGATGATCAGCCATGATCACATTGAATGGCGGTGCTGGCTTGAAGGGCCGAATGGCCTACTCCTGCACCTATTGTCTATTGTCGAGACCCTTCTTTAGACCTTACGAAGTCTACCTCAGGCAGGAGACAGGATTCATGTCTATTAATGTGGTCATGGCTGATCATCCCCAATCAGTAACCCGTTCCTGCCTTCTACCCATATCCCCTGACTCCACAATCTTTAAGAGCCCTATCTAACTCTCTCTTGAAAGTATCCAGAGAACCGGCAGAGAATTCCACAGACTCACAACTCTCTGGGCGAAAAATTGTTTCCTCATCTCCGTTCTAAATGGCAGGAAACATGTTCCCGATGTTGGGGGAGTCCAGAACCAGGGGCCACACACACACACACAGTTTAAGAATAAGGGGTCGGCCATTTAGAACGGAGACGAGGAAACACTTTTTCTCACAGAGACGAGTGAGTCTGTGGAATTCTCTGCCTCAGAGGGCGGTGGGGGCCAGTTCTCGGGTTAATTTCAAGAGAGAGCTACATAGGGCTCTTAAAGATAGTGGAGTCAGGAAATATGGGGAGAAGGGAGGGTACACAAAAGGCTGGAGAAACTCAGCGGGTGCAGCAGCATCTAAGGAGCGAAGGAGATAGGTGACGTTTCGGGTTGAGACCCTTCTTCAGACTTCTTCAGAAGGGGAGAAGGCAGGAACGGGATACTGATTAAGGATGATGAGCCATGATCACATTGAATGGCGGTGCTGGCTGGAAGGGTCGAATGGCCTATTCCTGCACCTATTGTCTATAGTCACCCGGCACAGAGGGGGGGCAGGGTCAGGGTGGGTGGGGTCTCCCTGTCGGTTTGCTCTGTTTTCCACTAATAAATCTGCCGTTCATCTTCGCTTTCTCTCCCTCAGCACGAAGTGGACATTTGCAGGAAAGAGTGCCCTTTTGTCATCAAGCCAAAGATCCAGCGCTCCAGCGTAGCCCAGGAGGGAGAGGAGATGGAGACCGACTCCGAAGGTACCTGCTCCTTGCTAGCACTCTTAGTTCCTGCCTTCTCCCCATATCCCCTCACTCCGCTATCTTTAAGAGCCCTATCTAGCTCTCTCTTGAAAGCATCCAGAGAACCGGCCTCCACCGCCCTCTGAGGCAGAGAATTCCACAGACTTGCCACTCTCTGTGTGAAAAAGTGTTTCCTCGTCTCTGTTCTAAATGGCTTTCTCCTTATTCTTAAACTGTGGCCCCTGGTTCTGAACTCCCCCAACATCGGGAACATGTTTCCTGCCTCTAGCGTGTCCAAGCCCTTAGCAATCTTATATGTTTCAATGTGATCCCCTCTCATCCTTCTAAACTGCAGAGTGTGCAAGCCCAGCTGCTAAATTCTCTCAGCATATGACTGTCCCACCAGCCCGGGAATTAACATTGTAAACTTACGCTGCACTCCCTCAATAGCAAGAATGTCTTTCCTCAAAGTAGGTAACCAAAACTGCACACAATACTCCAGGTGTGGTCTCACCAGGGCCCTGTACAACTGCAGAAGAACCTCTTTGCTCCTATACTCGATTCCTCGTGTTATAAAGTGTTGCTCACTGTTTCGCACTCACCGCGCTTGTCCTGCAGTTTCAGACATTGCAATGGAGAGCAGTCCCGGTCCGTCTACTTCGACCACTGAGCCCAGGCCAGACGGAGGAGAATCACGAGGACCAAATACTGTCATGAGTTACCCACCAAGAACCGGTAAGACTGGCCAGCGTCCGTGTGTCTAGTATTATGCCCCCGTCCCACTCGGGAAACCTGAACAGAAACCTCTGGAGACTTTGCGCCCCACCCAAGGTTGCCGTGAGGTTCCCGGAGGTTTTCGTCAGTCTCCCTGATGGTCGAAAGTTGTTTCCGTTTTAAAAATGGATAATTTTCTAGTCGAAGCCGGTTGCGATGCTAGTTGAAGGTGGTTGCCGGAGAACAAAAACCTCCGGGAACCGCAGGGACCGCAAAGTCTCCAGAGGTTTCCGTTCAGGTTTCCTAAGTGGGACAGGTGCGTAAGAATATCAGGTATTAGCGCAGTGGGAAGGTGCTGTAGACCTGCACGGAAAGGTACACGCTCCCACCCCCACCAGTCTCGGGCAGATGGGGCTCGTCAGTCCATCTAGGAGAGGGAAAACTCTGATTTAAAACCTCCACTGCCTTGCGGCTGTATCCAGTCATGGAAAAGGCTCCAGGAGTAAACCTCAAGAAAATCCAGACTCGGAGCCCCCTAAGGCAGTTTGTCGTTGTCTACGACCTCGCTCTGGCAGCTCCTGCGACGGCGCTGGTGCCAAACTGTAACGGCCCTGCTGTTCCTTTGGATCAATCAGCGACGTGGAGGGGGGGGGGGAACGTGCTGCAAGGGCAGCAGCCTGTCCTCCATGTGACATCGCCCAGGCTTGCATCCGACCAGGATGCATCGCCCATGGTCAGTCATGATCGGGAGAGGGGCCACTAGTAGTAATATATTAGGTTTCAGATGTATTAATGTCACATGTAGCGAGATTTGGTTTAGCTGAGTTGGCGCTGCGGTAGACCCGGGTTCAATACAAACTACTGGTGCCGTCTGTACGGGGTTTGTACGCTCTCCCTGTAACCATGTGGGTTTCCTCTGGGTGCTCCGGTTTCCTCCCACACTCCAAAGGCGTGCAGGTTTGTCGGTTAATTGGCTCTGGTAAAAATTGGCAATTGTCGCAAGTGTGTGGGATAGTGTTAGGGTGCGGGGATCGCTGGTCAGCGCGGACTCGGTGGGCCGAAGGGCCTGTTTCCGCGCTGTATCTCTGAACTAAACTAGTGTGTGAACGGGCGATCGCTGGTCGGCGCGGACTCGGTGGGCCGAAGGGCCTGTTTCCGCGCTGTATCTCTGACCTAAACTAGTGTGTGAACGGGCGATCGCTGGAAAGAGGAGAGAAAGCCAGTAGGACGAGCTCGGCACTGTAGAGAAGCATAGACAATAGACAATAGGTGCAGGAGGAGGCCATTCGGCCCTTCGTGCCAGCACCGCCATTCAATGTGATCACGGCTGATCATCCCCAGTCAGTACCCCGTTCCTGCCTTCTCCCCATATCCCCTGACTCCGCTATCTTTAAGAGCCCTATCTAGCTCTCTCTTGAAAGCATCCAGAGAACCGGCCTCCACCGCCCTCTGAGGCAGAGAATTCCTCAGACTCACGACTCTCTGGGTGAAAAAGTGTTTCCTCGTCTCCGTTCTAAATGGCCGACCCCTTATTTTTAAACTATGTGTGTGTGTGGCCCCTGGTCCTGGGATCTCGACCAGAAACGTCATGCATTCCTTCTCTCCAGAGATGCTGCCTGTCCCGCTGAGGCGTGTGGCGTGCACAGCCTAAAGTTGTAGGACAACTTGTTCTATTTGATCTTCTGTTTGTGCACGTCGAGTTGATTGCATTAGTCGAGACAGGGCGGACCACGCGAAGGTTGCATTCTTCCACCCCTGCTTTTTGTGTCTAATCGGAGACAGTCTAACTGGTCGGGAGGACAGGGATGGGGCAGGGATGGAGGGAGAGAGGGAAAGCAAGGTTCACTTGAAGTTAGAGAAGTCAACGTTCATACTGCTGCCCAAGAAAGGAGAAAGGAAGAGGAGGAGGGAGAGCTGACAAGGGGAGGAGACAGCAAGGGCTACCGGAAAGTGGTGAATTCAATGTTTATGCCACTAGGGTGCAGACTGCCCAAGCGGAATATGAGGTGCTGTTCCTCCAATTTGCACTGGGCCTCACTCTGACAAATGGAGGAGGCCCAGGGCAGAAAGGTCGGATTGGGAATGGGAGGGGGAGTTAAAGAGTCCACACAAGGCTTTGGGGTGGGTTGGAGTGCCGGGAGACTCGATTGAACGACGCGTCCTTTCTTCCTCCTCAGGGGTCCAGTGCATTCCTCAACGCGCCGCGCTCTTGAAATCTATGCTGAACTTCCTGAAGAAGGCCATTCAAGATCCAGCCTTCTCGGACAGCATTCGACATGGTAACGTAGTCTCTCTCTCTCTCTCTCTCTCTCTCTCTCTCTCTCTCTCTCTCTCTCTCTCTCTCTCTGTCGCTTTGTGACCATGTGATAGGAGGAGAATTAGGCCATTCGGCCCATTTAGTCCACTCCGCCATTCAATCACGGCTGATCTATCTCTCCCCCCTAACTCCATTCTCCTGCCTTCTCCCCATAACCCCTGACACCCGCTCTAATCGAACCTGTATGTTTCCACACTGTATCTCAAAATGTCAATCTCAAGACCGCGGGAATTCTGCCGTGACTTAGAGTCACAGAGTGATACAGTGTGGAAACAGGCCCTTCAGCCCAACTTGCCCACACCGGCCAACATCTCCCACCTGCCTGCGCTTGGTCCATATCCCTCCAAACCTGTCCTATTCATGTACCTGTCTAACTGTTTCTGAAATGTTGGGATGGTCCCAGCCTCAACTACCTCCTCTGGCAGCTCGTTCCATACACCCACCACCCACTGTGTGGAAAAAGTTACTCCTCAGTCATAAATGGCCTCCCCTTTATTCTAAGACTGTGTGGCCCCTGGTTCTGGACTCGCCCAACATTGGGAACATTTTTCCTGCACCTACCTTGTCCAGTCCTTTTATAATTGTATATGTTTCTATAAGACCCCCTCATCCTTCTAAACTCCAGTGAATACAAGCCTAGTCTTTTCAATCTTTCCTTATATGACAGTCCCGCCATCTCAGGGATCAATCTCGTGAACCTACGCTGCACTGCCTCAATCACAAGGATGTCCTTCCTCAAATTTGGAGACCAAAACGGCACACAATACTCGAGGTGTGGTCTTGCCAGAGCCCTATACAATTGCAGAAGAATGTCCTATCCATGTACCTGTCCAGCTTTGGCTGCTCATTCCATATACCCATCGCCCTTTGTGTAAATCCCTTCCTATCCATGTACCTGTCTAACTGTGTCTTAAACGTCGGGATAGTCCCATCCTCAACTACCTCCTCTGGCAGCTTGTCCCATACACCCACCACCCTCTGTGTGGGAAAAGTTACCCCTCAGATTCCTATTAAATCTTTCCCCCTTCACCTTGAACCTGTGTCCTCTGGCCCTTGATTCCCCTACTCTGGGCAAGAGACTCTGCCCGATCTATTCCTCTCATGATTTTTATACACCTCTGATAAGATCTCCCCTCATCCTCCTGCGCTCCATGGGATAGAGACCCAGCCTACTCAACCTCTCCCTGAAGCTCACACCCTCTAGTCCCGGCAACATCCTCGTAAATCTTCTCAGACCCTTTCAAGCTATAACGCGGCACCCAGAACTGACACGAATATTCTAAGTGCGGCCTCACCAACGTCTTATACAACTGCAACGTGACCTCCCAACTTCTAGACTCAATATTATCTTTCCTATAACACGGCGCCCAGAACTGAGCACAATGTTCTAAATGCGGCCTCACCAATGTCTTATACAACTGCAACGTGACCTCCCAACTTCTATACTCAATACTCTGGATGATGAAGGCCCATGTGCCAAAAGCCTTTTTGACCACCTTGTCTACCTGCGACTCGACCTTCAAGGAACCACGCACCTGTACTCCGAGATCCTAGACTTGTTAGCACTTGATGGCGTTCCCATTGTAACCCAATTTAATTCTGGCCTGTTGCCTTTCAGTCATGGATGGTTCCTTGCCGACCTCACTGAAGCACATCATCAGCAATGCAGAGTATTACGGGCCATCGCTTTTCCTGCTCGGTAAGTGAGATGTGTTTGCGCAGGCACCAACTGCAGATGCCAGTTCACACACCCTGACGATAGACACAAAATGCTGGAGTAACTCAGCGGGACAGGCAGCTTCTCTGGGGAAAAGGAATGGGTGGCGTTTCGGGTCGAGACCCTCCTTCTCTCTGGAAAAACGTTTCCACCCAGAGAGTTGTCTGAATCTGTGGAATTCTCTGCCACAGGAGGCTAACTCGCTGGATGTTTTCAAGAGAGAGTTGGATTTAGCTCTAAAGCCCCTGTCCCACTTAGGAAACCTGAACGGAAACCTCTGGTGACCTTTGTGCCCTGAGCGGAAGGTGGGCGCCAGGGACAGAGGCCTCAGTTGTTGATGCAGAAGCCATTTTGGAAGCCTCCCTCTCCCTCCCGTTGCTCTCTCTCCCTCCCTCCTGTCTTTCCCTCGCCCTCCCTCTTTCCCTCCCACCCTCCCTCTCTCTTCCTTCCTCTCTTATACCCTCCCTCCCTCTCACTCCGCCCTTCCCCGAACAGTCTGTGGCCCATAGCGCTATGTGTAAAGGCGAAGGCACTCCAGCCGGTAGAGCCATGATTGTGAATATGAATAGTTTCTTTCTTGTCATTGTAACATGGACCATGTACAACGAAATTTAAAAATGTCAACCAGTCAGTGCAACATTCGAACCATAAAAGCTAACGATACATGCAAGGTAAAATATTAAAAAAGATAAACAACTAAAATAAATATGAACTGTGAAAATGACACGCATATACACCCAACCCTACATCCTTCTGTGGATTTCACAGTGTACCAACCACAGTCCCTTAGTCCCCCCCGTTCCTTGGCGGCTACATTTAGTGCCTTTATAGCAGTGGGGTAAAAACTGTTTTTAAGTCTGTTTGTCCTTGTCCTTGTAGATCTGTACCGTCTGCCTGACGGCAACAGTTCAAACAGGGAGTGTCCGGGGTGGGAAATGTCCTTTATAATATTCTGGGATTTTTTGATGCAGCGGGAACTGTGTAAGACCTTCAAGGTAAGGAGAGGGCAGCCGACAATCCTCTGGGCCAATGTTGTCAATGGCCCTCTGGAGCGCTTTCCTCTGAGCCGCTGTGCAGCTGGTGTACCACACGCATACACAGTATGTTAGGATGCTCTCAAGGGAGCACCGATAAAAGGACAGCAGCAGTCTCTGTGTGATGTTATTCCTCCTGAGCACCCTCAGGAAGTGCAGTCTCTGCTGGACCTTTTTCAGCAGCGCAGAGGTGTTCACGCTCCACGTCAGGTCCTCCTCAATATGGATTCCCAGGATTAGAATTCCCACGCGCTAAACTGACAGCGCTGTTTAAACGTGTGGCGGGACAGGCAGATCAAAGCGTACAAAAATAATCATCCAGATCTTGAAATTAAAAATACTAATAGATTTAATCTGCTATAATTTTTGAAGTTACAGTATGGCTTTTTATATCATATAACAATAACCATATAATATATATTAATGATTTGGACGAGGGAATTCAATGCAACATCTCCAAATTTGCAGATGACACCAAGCTGGGGGGTATAGTTAGGTGTGAGGAGGATGCTTGGAGGCTGCAGGGTGATTTGGATAGGCTGAGTGAATGGGCAGATGCATGGCAGATGCAGTATAATGTGGATAAATGTGAGGTTATCCACATTGGTGGCAAAAACATGAGGGTAGACTATTATCTGAATGGTGGCAGATTAGGAAAGGGGGAGATGCAACGAGACCTGGGTGTCATGGTACACCAGTCATTGAAAGTAGGCATGCAGGTACAGCAGGCAGTGAAGAAAGCAAATGGTATGTTAGCATTCATAGCGAAAGGATTTGAGTATAGGAGCAGGGAGGTTCTACTGCAGTTGTACAGGGTTTTGGTGAGGCCACACCTGGAGTATTGCGTACAGTTTTGGTCTCCAAATCTGAGGAAAGACATCCTTGCCATAGAGGGGGTACAGAGAAGATTCACCAGACTGATTCCTGGGATGTCAGGACTTTCATATGAGGAAAGATTGGATAGATTCGGCTTGTACTCGCTGGAATTTAGAAGATTGAGGGGGGATCTTATAGAAACTTACAAAATTCTTAAGGGGTTGGACAAGCTAGATGCTGGAAGATTGTTCCCGATGTTGGGGGAGTCCAGAACAAGGGGTCACAGTCTAAGGATAAGGGGGAATTCCTTTAGGACCGAAATGAGGAAAACATTCTTTACACAGAGAGTGGTGAGTCTCTGGAATTCTCTGCCACAGAAGGTAGTTGAGGCCAGTTCATTGGCTATATTTAAGAGGGCGTTAGATGTGGCACTTGTGGCTAAAGGGATCAGGGGGTATGGAGAGAAGGCAGGTACGGGATACTGAGTTGGATGATCAGCCATGATCACATTGAATGGCGGTGCAGGCTCGAAGGGCCGAATGGCCTACTCCTGCACCTATTTTCTATGTTTCTATATGTTTCTATATAACAATTACAGCACGGAAACAGGCCTTCTCGGCCCTTCCAGTCCGTGCCGACCATTTATTTTCCCCTAGTCCCATCTACCTGCACTCAGACCATACCCCTCCATTCCCTTCCCGTCCATATACCTTTCCACTTTAGTTTTAAATTTTAAAATGGGCCACAGTTTAAGAATAATGAGTAAGCCATTTAGAACAGAGACAAGGGAACACTTTTTCTCACAGAGATTGATGAGTCTGTGGAATTCTCTGCCTCAGAGGGCGTTGGAGGCCGGTTCTCTGGACGCTTTCAAGAGAGAACTAGATAGGGCTCTTAAAGATAGCGGAGTCAGGGGATGTGGGGAGAAGGCAGGAACGGGGTACAGATTGGGGATAGAAACATAGAAAATAGGTGCAGGAGTAGGCCATTCGTCCCTTCGAACAGCGATGATCAGCCATGACCAAATTGAATGGCGGTGCTGGCTTGAAGGGCCCAATGGCCTACTCTTGCACCTATTGTCTAATGTCTATTGTCTAACACAGCAGAGAGAGACTTGCTCCCGGACGGAGGTGTGAAAGTGCGGTGTGACACGCCGGGACGCTTGCGTATTAAAACTCTGACCTGGTTTTTGTCTTTTTTCCCCTTCCCTTCCCCCTTTCTTCCTCCCTTCCTTCCTTCCTTCCTTGCAGCTACAGAGGTAGTGACGGTGTTTGTGTTCCAAGAGCCGTCGCTGTTGTCTTCTCTCCAGGATAACGGGCTGACGGACGTCATGCTCCACGCCCTGCTGATCAAAGACGTGAGTGCGGCCTTGTCCAGGGGGCACGGCGCGGAAACGGGCCCCTCGTCCCACCGCGTCCGCGCCGACCAGCGATCCCCGCGCCCTAACACAATGCCCTATCAGGAGTAAGCCATTTATGCAGGAAATGCCCTATGCAGGAAAAATGTTCCCAATGTTGGGTGCGTCCAGAACTAGGGGCCACACAATCTTAGAATAAAGGGGAGGACATTTAAGACTGAGGTGAGAAAAAACTTTTTCACCTAGAGAGTTGTGAATTTATGGAATTCCCTGCCACAGAGGGCGGTGGAGGCCAAGTCACTGGATGGATTTAATAGAGAGTTAAATAGAGCTCTAGGGGCTAGTGGAGTCAAGGGATATGGGGAGAAGGCAGGCACGGGTTATTGATAGGGGACGATCAGCCGTGATCACAATGAATGGCGGTGCTGGCTCGAATGGCCTCCTCCTGCACCTATTTTCTATGTTTCTAAAATTCCTTCAGAAACGTGACGTCAAGGAGGGTGAGAACCAGCGCGCCGCCTCACGCCGCAGTGTCTGAACGTTCTGCTTTCTTCCCCAGGTGCCTGCGACCCGCGAGGTCCTGGGCTCCCTGCCAAACGTTTTCAGCGCACTGTGCCTGAACGCCCGTGGGCTACAATCCTTCGTGCAATGCCAGCCCTTCGAGCGGCTCTTCAAGGTGCTCCTGTCCCCCGATTACCTGCCCGCCATGAGGAGGCGACGAAGCTCCGACCCCTTAGGTCAGTGATCGCCCGTGCATTTTTGGTCCTCGGAATAAAGGGGGAGAGAATCCAGAAATCGGAGGTGCAAAGGGCGACTTGGGAGTGCTGCTGCAGGATTCCCAAACGGTTAAATTGCGAGTCGAATCTGGGAAGATGCTGGAGGAAGGGTGGGGTGGATGTGGGAGTCAATTATAAAAGATGAAACAGCCGCACATTTGGATAGCAGTAACAGGATCGGTCCGGGTCAAGCGTGGACCCTAGGGGAAAAATCTCTGCCGGAATATGTAATTTTTTTGTTGTTGTTTTTTGACTAGTGCAGTGCAGCCCTAGTTAGACCACACCTGGAGTATTGTGCGCAGTTTTGGTCCCCTAATTTGAGGAAGGACATTCTTGCTATTGAGGGAGTGCAGCGTAGGTTCACCAGGTTAATTCCCGGAATGGCAGGACTGTCATATGCTGAGAGAATGGAGCAGCTGGATTTGTACACTCTGGAGTTTAGAAGGATGAGAGGGAACCTCATTGAAACATATAAGATTGTTAAAGGCTTGGACACACTATAGGCAGGGAACATGTTCCCGATGTTGTGGGAAGTCCAGAACCAGGGGCCACATGCAGTTTAAGAATAAGGGGTAAGCCATTTAGACGACAAAACACTTTTTCTCACAGAGAGTGGTGAGTCTGTGGAATTCTCTGCCTCAGAGGGCAGTGGAGGCCGGTTCTCTAGATGCTTTCAAGAGAGAGCTAGATAGGGCTCTTAAAAATAGCGGAGTCAGGGGATATGGGGAGAAGGCAGGAGCGAGGTACTGATTGGGGATGATCAGCCGTGATCACAGTGAATGGTGGTGCTGGCGCGATGGGCCAAATGGCCTCCTCCTGCACCTATTGTCTATTGTCTATTGACTAATCTTCTGGAATTTTGTAACTAGGAAAATGCACAAGGGCGAGCCAGTGGATGTAGTGCACCTTGACTTTCAGAAAGCATTTGATAAGGTCCCACATAGGAGATTAGTGGGCAAAATTAGGGCACATGGCATTAGGGGTAGAGTGCTGACATGGATCGAAAATTGGTTGGCAGACAGGAAACAAAGAGTAGGAATTAACGGGTCCCTTTCAGAATGGCAGGCAGTGACTTGTGGGGTACCGCAAGGCTCGGTGCTGGGACCGCAGCTATTTACAATATACATCAATGATTTGGATGAAGGGCTTCAACGTAACATTAGAAAAATTTGCAGATGACACAAAGCTGGGTGGCAGTGTGAACTGCGAGGAGGATGCTATGATAATGCAGGGTGACTTGGACAGGTTGGGGGAATGGGCAGATGCATGGCAGATGAAGTTTAATGCGGATAAATGTGAGGTTATCCACTTTGGTAGCAAAAACATGAGGCAGATTACTATCTAAATGGTGTAAAGTTGGGAAAAGGGGAAGTAGAACAGGATCTGGGGGTCCTTGTTCATCAGTCATTGAAAGTAAGCATGCAGGTACAGCAGGCAGCGAAGAAAGCGAATGGCATGTTGGCCTTCATAACAACAGGAATTGAGTATAGGAGCAAAGAGGCCCTTCTGCAGTTGTACACAGCCCTAGTGAGACCACACCTGGAGCATTGTGTGCAGTTCTGGTCTCCAAATTTGATGAAGGACATTCTTGCTATTGAGGGAGTGCAGCGTAGGTTCACCAGGTTAATTCCCGGGATGGCGGGACTGACATATGATGAAAGAATGGGACGACTGGGCTTGTATTCACTGGAATTTAGAAGGATGAGAGGGAGTCTTATAGAAACATATAAGATTCTTAAAGGATTGGACAGGCTAGATGCAGGAAAAATGATCCCGATGTTAGGGGATTCCAGAACCAGGGGTCACACACAGTTTAAGAATAAGGGGTCGGCCACTTAGTTCTGAGATGAGGAAGAAAATTTTCACCCAGAGAGTTGTGAATCTGTGGAATTCTCTGCCACAGAAAGCAGTGGAGAGCAATTCTCTGGATGTTTTCAAGAGTGAGTTAGATTTAGCTCTTAGAGCGAACGGAATCAAAGGATATGGGGAGAAATGCTGGAGTGACTCAGCGGGTGAGGCAACATCTGTGGAGAGAAGGAATTGGCGACATTTTGGGGCCGAGACCCTTCTTCAGAAAGCAGGAACGGGGTTCTCATTCTGGATGATCAGCCATGATCATGTGGAACGGTGGTGCTGGCTCGAAGGGCCGAATGGCCTAGTACTGCACCTATTTTTCTATGCTTCTAAGTGCTGTTGACATTCTCCATGCAGGCGATACGGCGTCGAACCTTGGCAGCGCTGTGGACGAACTAATGAGACACCAACCAACTCTGAAGACCGATGCCACGACAGCGATCATAAAGGTGTGTGTCTGGTGGCCCAACTATATCCCCATCCGCGCCTGCCTATGCAGCCCAATGCTGCCTGCTTGCAACGTGCATGTACAACGTAGTGGCCCTCAGGCTCAACTTTCCCTTCCCCCCCCCCCCCACCTGTCTCCTCCCCTCCACTCCCCTACCCCACCCCACTGTGTGTGTGGGGGGTGGTTAGTGTGTGTGTAACGCCGCAGGTTCCCCCCCCCCCCCCCCCTGCAGCCACGCGTTGAGGGGACGAGACCCAACAGATCCCCCTTGGTCAAGTACCTATTAAAAGTCTGATCTTGGATGTGTGTGTATGTTGGTGTGTGTGTTGATGTGTGTGTTGATTGTGCGTGTGTTGATTGTGCGTGCGCGTGTGTGTTGATGTGTTGGTGTGTGTTGATGTGTGTGTGTTTGTGTATAATCACTTCTTCTCGAAAAAACAACACGCTAATGGTAACATTTTTACATATTCCGTACTCCAGAGATTTTCCCCCCTGGAGTCCAAAATCGCCTCATCTAAAAAAATTCATCCTTTATTTCTTGAGTTATTAATGAAACAGTTCAAAAATCTGAAAAAACCTTAGGGGAAACAAACGGCTGTCTTCTTGCTCGCACTGCGAGTGATGTCATACGTTGCAATTGTACCAGCCTCAACCACCTGTGTGTGTGTGTGTTGATGTGTGTGCGCGGGTGTGTGCGTGCATGTGTTGGTGCGTGTGTGTGTGTGCGAGTGTGTTGGTGTGTGTGTGTGTTTATCTGTTTGTGCATAATCGCTTCTCGCAAAAAACGACACGCTAACAGTAAAAAAATTACATATTCTTTTGTAAATGGCGACCGCTCAAAAGGGCAATCGCTCAAAATGGTGACTGCTTAAAAGGGCGATTGTTCAAAATGGCGACCGCTCAAAAGGGCGACTGTTCAAAATGGCCCCCGCTCAAAAAAGGGCGACTGTTCAAAATGGCCCCCGCTCCTCTCCCTTCTTCAGCTGCTGGAGGAGATCTGCAACCTGGGCCGAGACCCGAAGTACATCTGCCAGAAGCCGTCCATCCAGAAGGCGGACGGGACGGCCAGCGCCCCGCCGGCCCGGTCGAGCCACGCGGCAGAGGAAGCCTCCAGCGAGGACGAGGAGGAGGAGGAGGTCCAGGCCATGCAGAGCTTCAGCAGCAGCATGGCCGCCCAGCAGAGTGACCCCGAGCCCAGCCAACAGTGAGTCGCCCGTGCTTCAGTCCGCCCCCTTCAGTTTATCGTAACGTGTACAGGCCCCACCACTGATCTTCCGGCAACTGCCAGTCTGCCGCCTCGTTTAGTGTTTCAATAGACAATAGGTGCAGGAGTAGGCCATTCAGCCCTTCGAGCCAGCACCGCTATTCAATAGACAATAGGGTGCAGGAGAGGCCCATCCAATGTGATCATGGCTGATCATCCCTAATCAGTACCCCGTTCCTGCCTTCTCCCCATATCACTTTAACTCCACTATCTTTAAGAGCTCTAACTCTTTTTGAAAACATCCAGAGAATCGGCCTCAACCGCCTTCTGAGGCAGCGAATTCCACAGACTCACACAACTCTCTGTGTGAAAACGTTTTTCCTCATCTCCATTCTAAATGGCCGACCCCCTATTCTTAAACTGTGTGTGTGGCCCCTGGTTCTGGACTCCCCCAACATTGGGAACGTCTTTCCTGCCTCTAGCGTGTCCAAACCCTTAATAATCTTATATTTTTCAATAAGATAACCTCTCATCCTTCTAAACTCCAGTGTATCCAGAGAATTGACCTCCACTGCCCTCTGTGGCAGAGAAATCCACACACTCACAACTCTCTGTGATAAAAAATGTTTCCTCGTCTCTGTTCTAAATGGCTTACCCCTTATTCTCAAACTGTGGCCCCTGGTTCTGGACTCCCCCAACGTCGGCAACATGTTTCCTGCCTCCAACGTGTCCAAACCCTTAATAACCTTATATGTTTCAATAAGATCCCCTCTCATCCTTCTAAACTCCAGAGTGTACAAGAGCTCTATCTAACTCTCTATTGAAAGCATCCAGAGAATCGGCCTCCACCGCCTTCTGAGGCAGAAAACTCCACAGATTCACACAACAAACGTTTTTCCTCATCTCCGTTCTGAATTTTGGCTAATGTTCGTTCTCCGAGTCTGAGCCTCTGCCAGCAGCGCTTTGAAAAGGGAATAACAGTCCCTTCATTCCCAGCTGGCACAGTTTAGAAGGATGAGGGGGGGGGTCTGATAGAAACATATAAAATTATAAAATGACTGGACAAGCTAGAAAAATGTTCCCAATGTTGGGTGAGTCCAGAACCAGGGGCCACACAGTCTTAGAATAAAGGGGAGGCCATTTAAGACCATTTAAGAGGTGAGAAAAAACTTTTTCACCCAGAGAGTTGCGAATTTGTGGAATTCCCTGCCACAGAGGGCAGTGGAGGCCAAATCACTGGATGGATTTAAGAGAGAGTTTGATAGAGCTCTAGAGGCTAGTGGAATCAAGGGATATGGGGAGAAGGCAGGCACGGGTTATTGATTGGGGCTGATCAGCCATGATCACAATGAATGGCGGTGGTGGCTTGAAGGGCCGAATGGCCTCCTCCTGCACCTATTTTCTATGCGTAACCCTCCCACCAATATATATCCCGCAGATTCACCACCCTCTGGCTAAAGAAACCCCTCCTCATCTCCCTTCTCTAAACCAAAGATCCTATAGCGAGCAAGATAGTCCGCTCGACGCAAAAGACGTAGTACGGTCATGGGCAGATTCGTGGGTAATTTTCGGCCCCATTTCCATAACCGGCTTCCGTCTCCGCACCAAAGATCCCATAGCGGAGCGAAGACACCAGTGCGGAGACGGAAGCCGGTTACGGAAACATCCTCGTAAAAATAAAATTTATTTGGGAAAAATCTTCTCATTTTCAGAATTATAATTTATTAACACAAACTGTTCCCCCGCAACGTTGATTACACTGCGGGTCGGGTCGGGTTACTGAAATGGATGATAAAAAGGCCCACGTCCCGCTCCGTTGCGTTCTACACGTCAGCCCGTTGCATTTAGCAGGAGTGGTCTATCTTGCTCCGCTATAGGATCTTTGCTCTAAACCACACAAAGACTCCATCCTGCAAAGAAGCTGGATCCGAGGCTTGCGTTTGTAACGGGAGGGAAATCCAGCTGTTGATAACTGCTGCCTTCGGACTCTGTGATCGTTAGAGACCGTACTTAGATACTTAGAAACATAGAAATTAGGTGCAGGAGTAGGCCATTCGGCCCTTCGAGCCTGCACCGCCATTCAATATGATCATGGCTGATCATCCAACTCAGTATCCCGTACCTGCCTTCTCTCCATACCCCCTGATCCCCTTAGCCACAAGGGCCACATCTAACTCCCTCTTAAATATAGCCAATGAGCTGGCCTCAACTACCCTCTGTGGCAGAGAGTTCCAGAGACTCACCACTCTCTGTGTGAAAAAATTCCTTCTCATCTCGGTCCTAAAGGATTTCCCCCTTATCCTTAAGCTGTGACCCCTTGTCCTGGACCTCCCCAACATCGGAAACAATCTTCCTGCATCTAGCCTGTCCAACCCCTTAAGAATTTTGTACGTTTCTATAAGATCCCCTCTCAATCTCTCCTAAATTCTAGAGAGTATAAACCGAGTCTATGCAGTCTTTGTTCATAAGACAGTCCTGACATCCCAGGAATCAGTCTGGGATGTCAGGACTCTACTTAAGATAGAGCGTAGAAAAGTATAGTGCAGATACGTCCTTTAATTCTGAGGCTGTGTGCCCTCTGGTCCCAGACTCTCCCACTAGTGGAAACATCCTCTCCACATCCACTTGATCCAGGCCCTCGACACTTTTCAATGAGGTCCCCCATCATCCTTCTAAACTCCAGCACGTACAGGCCCAGTGCAGACAAATGCTCATCATTCATTAACCTACTCGTTCTCGTAAACCTCCGCTGGGTCATCTAGCCGCCAAACCTTCTGTCCGTCTCCATTAGGGACCCCTCCCGGGACGTTGCAATGCCGTGAGGTGTTTTTACTTTTTAATTGTTGCTTATTTCCAAAGTTCGACCCCTTTTCCTGTCTGTTTATTTCTCAGGGTGGTCGGGACGGAGGAGAGAATACCCATCCCACTCATGGATTACATCCTGAATGTGGTAAGCGACCCATCGACCGACCTGTTTGGCTTTTCCCAACCCCCGAGTCAAACGGGGAGGGTAGGAAACATATTAGGCGGCCATTTGTCCCTTCGGGCCAGCACCGCCATTCAATGTGATCATGGCTGATCATCCACAATCAGTACCCCGTTCCTGCCTTCTCCCCATATCCCTTGATTCCGTTAGTCCTCTGAGCTAAATCTAAGTCTGTAGAAGGGTTTGGGCCCGAAAGGTTTCCTATTTCCTTCGCTCCATAGATGCTGCCGCACCCGCTGAATTTCTCCAGCATTTTTGTCTACCAGCGTAGGTTTACAAGGTTAATTCCCAGGATGGCGGGACTGTCATATGCTGAGAGAATGGAGCGGCTGGGCTTGTACACTCTGGAGTTTAGAAGGATGAGTGGGGATCTTATTGAAACATATAAGATTATTAAGGGTTCGGACACGCTAGAGGCAGGAAACATGTTCCCAAATGTGGGGGGTGTCCAGAACCAGGGGCCACACACACAGTTTAAGAATAAGGGGTCGGCCATTTAGAATGGAGATGAGGAAAATCTTTTTCCCCCAGAGCGGATTTGAGGAAAAACATATTCGCCCAGAGAGTTGTGAGTCTGTGGAATTCTCTGCCTCAGAAGGCAGTGGAGGCCAATTTAAGAATAAGGGGTAAGCCATTAAGAATGGATATGAGGAAACACTTTTTCGGGAGTCCACAACCAGGGGTCACACACAATTTAAGATTAAGGGGTCGGCCATTTAGAACGGAGACGAGGAAACACTTTTTCTCACAGAGAGTTGTGAGTCTGTGGAATTCTCTGCCTCAGAGTGCGGTGGAGGCCGGTTCTCTGGATGCTTTCAAGAGAGAGCTAGATAGGGCTCTTAAAGATAGCGGAGTCAGGGGATATGGGGAGAAGGCAGGAACGGGGTACTGATTGGGGATGATCAGCCATGATCACAGTGAATGGCGGTGCTGGCTCGAAGGGCCGAAGGGCCTACTTCTGCACCCCATTGTCTATTGTCTTCAACCGCTGATTTCCTGCATTTTTTTTTCTTCCCTCGGTCAAAAGATGAAGTTTGTGGAGTCGATCCTGAGCAACAACACCACGGACGACCACTGCCAAGAGTTTGTGACGCAGAAGGGGTTGCAGCCGCTGGTCTGCATCCTGGGACTTCCCAACCTTCCCATCGACTTCCCCACTTCAGCTGCCTGCCAGGCTGTGGCGGGAGTTTGCAAGTCCATTCTGGTAGGTGGTGGTGGTGCAGAAATTGGTGGCGGTTCCCTGGTTCCGGACCGGACCATCGGAAAATCCTGGCGTGGGCCTGTAGCTAATTCGGACAAAGTGCATAGAAATAGGCGTCAAGTTGGGAAAAGGGGAAGTACAACGGGATCTGGGGGTCCTTGTACATCAGTCTATGAAAGTAAGCATGCAGGTACAGCAGGCAGTGAAGAAAGCGAATGGCATGTTGGCCTTTATAACAAGAGCAATCGAATATAGGAGCAAAGAGGTCCTTCTGCAGTTATACAGATCCCTAGTGAGACTGCACCTGGAGTATTGTGTGCAGTTTTGGCCTGTTGGCCTTCATAACAAGAGGAGTCGAGTATAGGAGCAAAGAGGTCCTTCTGCAGTTGTACAGAGCCCTAGTGAGACCACACCTGGAGTATTGTGTGCAGTTTTGGCCTGTTGGCCTTTATAACAAGAAGAGTCGAGTATAGGAGCAAAGAGGTCCTTCTGCAGTTGTACAGGGCCTCGGTGAGACCACACCTGGAGTATTGTGTGCAGTTTTGGTCCCCTAATTTGAGGAAGGACATTCTTGCTATTGAGGGAGTGCAGCGTAGGTTTACAAGGTTAATTCCCGGGATGGCGGGACTGTCATATGCTGAGAGAATGGAGCAGCTGGGATTGTACACTCTGGAGTTTAGAAGGATGAGAAGGGATCTCATTCGAACATATAAGATTGTTAAGGGCTTGGACACACTAGAGGCAGGAAACATGTTCCCGATGTTGGGGGAGTCCAGAACCAGGAGCCACAGTTTAAGAATATGGAGTAAGCCAGTCAGAACGGAGTCGAGGAAACACTTTTTCTCACAGAGAGTGGTAAGTCTGTGGAATTCTCTGCCTCAGACGGCTGTGGAGGCCGGTTCTCTGGATGCTTTCAAGAGAGAGATAGATAAGGCTCTTAAAAACAGCGGAGTCAGGGGATATGGGGAGAAGGCAGGAACGGGGTACTAATTGGGGATGATCAGCCATGATCACATTGAATGGCGGTTGGTCATTGCGAGCCGAGCGGAGGTGTTGGGCGAAGTGATCGCCAAGCCTGCGCTTGGTCTCACCGATGTAGAGCAGCCGATATCTAGAGCAGCGGATGCAGTGGATGAGGTTGGAGGAGGTGCAGGTGAACCTCTGCCTCACCTGGGCCTTGAATGGAGTCAACTGGGGGGGGGGAAGGTAAAGCGACAAGTGTAGCATTAATCTGGAGGTGGCTGCGTTCGTTTTCACACGTCTGGGTCTCTTGTCCGATGGAGAGGGGAGGAGAGGGAGTGACCGGGGGTGAGACTGGTCCGCTATTATGCTGCCGAGGTGTAGATAGAGTCGATGGTTTGTGTGTCAAGAATGCAGTGTGTAGATTGATGATAAGGGTGGCAGTGGCCTGACTGATTTCTCTCTTGCCTCAGACGCTGTCCCACGAGCTGAAGATGCTGCAGGAAGGCCTGATCCAGCTGGACACCATCTTGTCGTCGCTGGAGCCGCTCCACCGGCCCATCGACACCCCCGGAGGCTCGGTGCTTCTGCGGGAGCTGGCCAACGCCGGCAACGTGGCGGACGCCACGCTCTCCGCCCAGGCCACGCCGCTGCTGCACGCGCTCACCGCCGCCCACGCCTACATCATGATGTTCGTGCACACCTGCCGGGTCGGACAGGTGAGCCGTCCCCAACCCGCCCACCACGCCACCTTTGCACGTCCGACCGTCACCGAGACACAGAGCACGGTTTTATTCCCCCCAAAAAATAAATAAAATCAATTATAGTAGCAATGTTACAAAATTTTGAGATTTAAAAAATCAAGTCTGCAATTTATCCCATCAGATAAAGCATAAAAATAAGTTTAATTTGACACCTAATTCACTTTCATATCTTCAGTATTAAGAAAGTTATGGCCATTTGCAATCTCGGAAATTAGCATCTTGTTCCCCATTGCCTTTCAATTGACTTAACTCAAAAGCTGTGATCTGGAACAGTTAAAAGCCCATAACTTTCTTAAAAATTAAGAGAACTCAATGAAATTTTCAGTTATTATAGATTGAAGCATTCTGAAACAAATATGAAACAATCTTTCTTGGAAGACCTGAAATTAAAGCATATAATTAGTTAGTTTATAACTAACTAATTATCTAATTGTAGCTAATTACAAAATTCAATGAGTAGATCTAAACATTATCCATTTCTCAAGAAAAGATTAACATTTAAATTAATGGCCATTTAAATCAACTAGCGAGTGGGTTTTAGTGGAATGCGGTGGATTGGAACGTTGCGGTTAGCGGTGAAGTCGGGAGGAAAAATACTGTTGGTTCATACATTTTTTTGGACCCCATTTCGCAACATGAAAATGTTATTAAAGCCTCCCTTAAAACCAACTTTTAATATAAAAATAAACTATTTACCTTTTTTTCTCCCCTACGCAAAATCCTTCCCGTTATCGGCGCTCACGGCTTTTGAAGGTGATTTTTAAATTACTCTAGTTAATAAATAATTTAGAGTAATTTAAAATTTCATTCATGAAATGTCGGAGCGATTTTTCTTCCGCAACGAAATCGCCCGACATTGATCGATTTTCCCTGCCTGTGGAAAAACGGCACTTTAAGCCGACTCTGAAAGGCGCCAAAGTCACGCACACAGGGAGTGGCAGAACTGCAGCGCTGCTCAAGGTAAGTTTTGTAACATACCTACAATAGGTGCAGGAGTAGGCCATTTGGCCCTTCAAGCCAGCACCGGTATTCACTGTGATCATGGCTTCTTCTTCTTTCGTGTGGTGTGCACAGCCTAAAGTTGTTGGACAACTTGTTCTATTAGATCTTCCATTTGTGCACGTCGAGTTGATTGCATTAGTCGAAACAGGGCGGACCACGTGAAGGTTGCAATCAGTACCCCGTTCCTGCCTTCTCCCCATATCCCCTGACTCCGCTATCTTGAAGAGCCCCATCTAGCTCTCTCTGAAAGTATCCAGAGAACCGGCCTCCACCGCCCACATATTCACGACGCTTTGTGAGAAAAAGTGTTTCCTCGTCTCCGTTTTAAATGGCCGACCCCTTATTCTTAAACTGTGTGGCCCCTGGTTCTGGACTCCCCCAACATCGGGAACATGTTTCCTGCCTCTGGCGTGTCCAAGCCCTTAACAATCTCAATCACAAGGATGTCCTTCCTAAAAATTAGGTGTCCATACACCATTGTATAAATATATACACACACATGAATAAATAAACTGATAAAGTGCAAATAAACAGATAATGGGCTAACTCTCTTAACAATGTTACAAAACATGGGGGGGTGGAATTGTCCCCCACCTTTCAAAGTAAAGGGGGGGGGGGGGGGATCCCCCCCGTCCCCCCCAGGATTTCCGCCCACGGATGAAGCCATCACAGTGAATGCACGCTGCTCTCGGGGGCCTGACGGTCTGATGTTCCCCGTCTTGTTTCAGAGTGAAATCCGTTCCATATCCGTGAACCAGTGGGGCTCGCAGCTGGGCCTGAACGTCCTGAACAAGCTCAGCCAACTCTACTGCTCCCTGGTGTGGGAGAGCACCGTGCTGCTGTCTCTCTGCACCCCAAACAGGTAAGCCTCGCCAAAGACAAGTTTCACCTCAGGTCAAGTCAAGTATATTTGGCACACACACACACATACAAGATGTGCAGTGAAATGGAAGTGGCGATGCCTGCGGATTGTGCAAAAACTACAGAACAGAACAGAATCAGTATTTACATGTTAGAAAAAAACCAAAAATGTTAAAAAGATACAACACAACAGTAAATTAGTCCCTGGTGAGATAAGACTTTACAGTCACAATAGACAATAGACAACAAGTGCATGAGTTGGCCATTTGGTCCTTCGAGCCAGCACCACCATTCAATGTGATTATGGCTGATCATCCCAATCAATAACCCGTGCCTGCCTTCTCCCCATACCGTGTTGGGTAGACAATAGACAGGTGCAGGAGTAGGCCATTTGGCCCTTCGAGCCAGCACCGCCATTCAATGTGATCATGGCTGATCATCCCCAATCAGTACCCCGTTCTTGCCTTCTCCCCATATGCCCTGACTCCGCTATCTTTAAGAGCCCTATCTAGCTCTCTCTTGAAAGCATCCAGAGAACCAGCCTCCACCGCCCTCTGAGGCAGAGAATTCCACAGACTGACCACAGCCTCTGGGTGAAAAAGTGTTTCCTCGTCTCCGTTCTAAATGGCTGACCCCTTATTCTTAAACTGTGTGTGTGTGTGGCCCCTGGTTCTGGACTCCCCCAACATCGGGAACATGTTTCCTGCCTCTAGTGTGTCCAAGCCCTTAACAATCTTGTTAAAGAAGGAACTGGAGAAGCGAGGGTTACACAAAAAGCTGGAGAAACTCAGCGGGGGCAGCAGCATCTAAGGAGCGAAGGTGATAGGCGATGTGCCCTGAAGAAGGGTCTCGACCCGAAACATCGCCTATCTCCTTCGCTCCTTAGATGCTGCTGCACCCGCTGAGTTTCTCCAGCTTTTTGTGTAACCGTTAACAATCTTATATGTTTCAATGAGATCCCCTCTCATCCTTACAAACTCCAGAGTGTACAAGCCCAAGTGTACAAGTGCCCTGACGGCCTGTGGGAAGAAACTTCGTCTCACCCTCTCTGTTTTCACCGCGTGATAACGGAGGCGCTTGCCCGACCGTCGCAGCTGGAACAGTCCGTTGCTGGGGGGGAAGGTGTCCCCCATAATGTTTATGGATCTGGAGCTGCACCTCCTGGTGTATAGGTCCTGCGGGGGTGGGGGGGGGTGAGTGTAGTTCCCATAGTCAGTTCTGGGGCAGTCACGGTGGCACAGCAGTAGAGTTACTGCCTTACGCAAAACGCAGCGCCAGAGACCCGTGTACGATCCCGACTACGGGTGCTGTCTGTATGGAGTTTCCACGTTCTCCCCGGGATCGGCACCTTCGAGCCTGCACCGCCATTCAATATGATCATGGCTGATCGTCCTCAGTAACTCAGTATCCCGTACCTGCCTTCTCTCCATACCCCCTGATCCCTTTAGCCACAAGGGCCACATCTAACTCCCTCTTAAATATACCCAATGAACTGGCCTCAACTATGTTCTGTGGCAGAGAATTCCAGAGACTCACCACTCTCTGTGTGAAAAATTATTTTCTCATCTCGGTCCAAAAAGACTTCCCCCTTATCCTTAAACTATGACCCTTTGTTCTGGACTTCCCCAACATCGGGAACAATCTTCCTGCATCTAGCCTGTCCAACCCCTTAAGAATTTTGTACGTTTCTATAAGATCCCCCCGCTCAATCTTCTAAATTCTAGCGATTACAAGCCGAGTCTATCCAGTCTTTCCTCATATGAAAGTCCTGCCGTCCCAGGAATCAGTCCGGTGAACCTTCTCTGCACTCCCCTCTATGAACTGTGAGGAGGATGCTATGAGGATGCAGGGTGACTTGGACAGGTTGGGTGAGTGGGCAGATGCAGTTTAATGTGGATAAATGTGAGGTTATCCACTTTGGTGGCAAGAACGGGAAGGCAGATTATTATCTGAGTGGCGTTAGGTTGGGAAAAAGGGAAGTGAAGTCAGGTCACGAGAGTTTATTGTCATGTGTCCCAGATAGGACAATGAAATTCATGCTTGCTGCAGCACAACAGAGTATTATAAGCATAAATACAGAAGAGATCAGGGTGTCTATATAGCATCGACCACATATATACACATAAATAAACAGATAAAGTGTAATAGGCTGTTATAGTTCAGAGTTTGTTTAATGGCGAGTTTAACAGCCTGATGGCTGTGGGGAAGTAGCTATTCCTGAACCTGGACGTTGCAGTCTTCAGGCTCCTGTACCTTCTACCTGATGGCAGCGGAGAGATGAGTGAGTGGCCAGGATGGTGCGGGTCCTTGAAGATGCTGCCAGCCTTTTTGAGGCAGCGACTGTGATAGATCCCCTCGATGGTGGGGAGGTCAGAGCCGATGATGGACTGGGCAGTGTTTACTACTTTTTGTAGTCTTTTCCGCTCCAGGGCGCTCAAGTTGCCGAACCGAGCCACGATGCAACTGGTCAGCAAGCTCTCTACCGTGCACCTGTAGAAGTTCGAGAGAGCCCTCCTTGACAAACCGACTCTCCGTAATCTTCTCAGGAAGTAGAGGCGCTGATGTGCTTTCTTTATGATTGCTTCAGTGTGCTGGGACCAGGAGAGATCTTCGGAAAAATGCACGCCCAGGAATTTGAAGTTCTTGACCCTTTGCACCATCAACCCATTGATATAAACGGGACTCTGGGTCCCCATCCTACCCCTTCCAAAGTCCATATTACTATCGAAATGGCGTCAAATTGGGAAAAGGGGAAGTACAATGGGATATGGGTGTCCTTGTACATCAGTAAGCAGGTGCAGCAGCATCTACGGAGCGAAGGAAATAGGCAACATTTCGGGCCGAAACACTTCTTCCGTCTGATGAAGGGTTTCGGCCCAAAACGTTGCCCATTTCCTTCGCTCCAAAGATGCTGCTGCACCCGCTGAGTTTCTCCAGCAGTTTTGTCTACTTTCGATTTTCCAGCATCTGCAGTTCCTTCTTAAACACTGAAAGTAAGCATGCAGGTACAGCAGGCAGTGTAGAAAGCGAATGGCCTGTTGGCCTTCATAATGAGAGGAGTTGAGTACAGGAGCAAAGAGGTCCTCATGCAGTTGTACAGGGCCCTGCTGAGCCCAGTCGACCCATTCTTTCATCATATGACAGTCCCGCCATCCCGGGAATTAACCTTGTAAACCTACGCTGCACTCCCTCAATAGCAGGAATGTCCTTCCACAAATTAGGGGAGCAAAACTGCACACAACACTCCAGGTTTGGTCTCACCGAGGCCCTGTACATCTGCAGAAGGACCTCTTTGTTCCTAAACCTTTCACAGCCAGGGCTTCCATGCCGTTGAAAATTTGCTGCTTGAAGCTTGTCAGAAGATGGCGGTGTGCGAGTGCCCCGCCCGAACGTCCACGGCGGGCGTTTTGGGCATGGCGCGCGCTCGCTTGGCTGACCGCCCCGCTGTTGTTCAGTCTGCCCTCAGGCTGCGAGTTTGGCCAGGCCGACATGCAGAAGCTGGTGCCGAAGGAGGAGAAGCCCGCAGCCGCGGCCACGCCGGGCTCGACGTCGGGAGGGAAGAGAGCAGGTGAGTCCTCGGCCGGGTACGGCTGGTGCGGCTTCCACAGCGCCTCGTCCAAGCCCCTTTCCCGTCTGACCCGAAACGTCAACCATCCACGTTCCCCAGAGATGCTGCCTGACCCGCTGAGTTACTCCGGCACTTTGTACCTGTCCACGTTCCCCAGAGATGCTGCCTGACCAGCAGAGTTAATCCACCACTTTGTGTCCTTTCGTGGATCAACCATCATCTGCAGTTCCTTGCGGCGGTCCTTAAAAAGTCAGTTGAGAAACCGACATGCAGGAAAAAGAGCTGCCTTGCTCAAAAAACAGTCTACGAGGGAAAAACTGTTTCCAGCACTTTGTACCTGTCCATGTTCTCCACTGAGATGCTGCCTGACCCACTGAGTTACTCCAGCATTTTGTTCTTGCTAACCGAAGTCCCTCTCCTCGCCTGTCCGCCTTTGTTTCCCGCAGCCGACTTCGACGCCGTGGTGAGCCAGACCCCGGTCTGTCGCGTTCGGTGTCATCGTCGGTTCTATCTCCCCGCTCTCTGATCATGGGGGATGATGGGGGCACCTCGAGTCTGATTCCCACAGCATGGAAACGGGTCCTTCAGCCCAACTTGCCCACACCGGCCAACATGCCCCATCTACACTAGTCCCACCCCGACCAACATGCCCCGTCTACACTAGTCCCACCCCGCCCAACGTGCCCCATCTACACTAGTACCACCCCGACCAACATGCCCCGTCTACACTAGTCCCACCCCGACCAACATGCCCCGTCTACACTAGTCCCACCCCGACCAACGTGCCCCATCTACACTAGTCCCACCCCGACCAACATGCCCCATCTACACTAGTCCCACCCCGGCCAACATAGCCCTTCTACACTAGTCCCACCCCGACCAACACGCCCCATCTACACTAGTCCCACCCCGACCAACACGCCCCATCTACACTAGTCCCACCCCGACCAACATGCCCCATCTACACTAGTCCCACCCGGACCAACGTGCCCCATCTACACTAGTCCCACACCGACCAACATGCCCCATCTACACTAGTCCCACACCGACCAACATGCCCCATCTTCACTAGTCCCACACCGACCAACATGCCCCATCTACACTAGTCCCACCTGCCCGCGTTTGGCCCATATCCCTCCAAACCTGTCCTATCCATGTACCTGTCCAACTGTTTCTTAAACGTTGGGATAGTCCCAGCCTCAACTACCTCCTCCGACAGCTCGTTCCACACACCCACCACCCTCTCCGTGAAAAAGTTCCCCCTCAGATTCCGACTAAATCTTTCATCTTTCCCCCCGCACCTTGAACCAATGTCCTCTGGTCCTCGATTCCCCTACTCTGGGCAAGAGACTTCAAAGACAGACACGTTTGTAGGTTAACTGACTTGGTATTGACCGAAGATAGACACAAAATGCTGGAGTAACTCAGGGGGACTGGCAGCATCTCTTGAGGGAAGGAATGGGTGATGTTTCTGGTCGAGACCCTTCTTCAGACTGATCTGTTTAACAATGTCCTTGCAAGACTCTGCTCCCTAACCCCCTTGAGTTTGGGTTTAGACCCAAAGTATCCAGAGAACCGGCCTCCACCGCCCTCTTGAGGCAGAGAATTCCACACAGAGAATTCCTCGTCTCTGGGTGAACAAGTGTTTCCTCGTCTCCGTTCAAAATGGCCGACCCCTTATTCTTAAACTGTGTGTGTGTGGCCCCTGGTTCTGGACTCCCCCAACATCGGGAACATGTTTCCTGCCTCTAGTGTGTCCAAACCCTTAATAATCTTGTATGTTTCAGTAAGATCCCCTCTGGTCCTTCTAAACTCTGTGTGAAAAACTGTTTCCTCGCCTCCGTTCAAAATGGCCGACCCCTTGTTCTTAAACTGTGTGTGTGGCCCCTGGTTCTGGACTCGTGTCCAAAACCTTAACAATCTTATATGTTTCTATAATATAACCTCTCATCCTTCTAAACTCCAGAGTGTACAAGAGCTCTATCTAACTCTCTCTTGAAAGCATCCAGAGAATCGGCCTCCACCGCCTTCTGAGGCAGAGAATTCCACAGATTCACACAACTCTCTGTGTGAAAAGGTTTTTCCTCATCTCCATTCTAAACGGCCGACTCCTTATTCTTAAACTGTGTGTGGCCCCTGGTTCTGGACTTCCCCCATCATCGGGAACATGTTTCCTGTCTCTAGCGTGTCCAAACCCTTAATAATCTTATATGTTTCAATAAGATCCCCTCTCATCCTTCTAAACTCCAGAGTGCACAAACCCAGCCGCTCCATTCTCTCAGCATATGACAGCCCCGCCATCCCGGGAATTAAGATCCCCTCTCGTCCTTCTAAACTCTGAGTGTGAAAAAGTGTTTCCTCGTCTTCCATCAAAATGGCCGATCCTTTATTCTTAACTGCTGCTTTTAGTTGCGATGGTGTGGGCGGGGAAGCCCCTCGAATGTCCTAGTCCGCGCTAACCTGCCCCCCCCCCCCCCCCCTCTGCCCCCCCACCCCCTGTTGTTCGTCGGCCAGAAGCGGAGATGGAAGCGACGGCCGGTGGCGTGGAGACGTCAGCCCAGGGCCTGCTGGAGGGGATTAACCTGGATGGGGACACCCTGGCCCCCATGGAGACCGATGAACCCGGCACCTCCGACCCCAAGGGCAAGTCCAAGATCACCCCGGCCATGGCGGCGAGGATCAAGCAGATCAAGCCCTTGCTCTCAGGTAAGCTGCTTCCGTCATCTTCCATTACATGCAACATCTCCGAGTTCGCGGATGACTCAAAGCTGAGCGGCAGCGTGAGCCACGAGGAGGATTCTATGAGGCTGCAGGGTGGGTGAATTGGCAGATGATTAATACCAGACTGATTCCTGGGATGTCAGGACTTCCATATTAAGAAAGACTGGATAGACTCGGCTTGTACTCGCTAGAATTTAGAAGATTGAGGGGGGAACTTATAGAAAATTCTTAAGGGGTTGGACAGGCTAGATGCAGGAAGATTGTTCCCGATGTTGGGGAGGTCCAGAACAAGGGATCACAGTCTAAGGATAAGGGGGAATTCCTTTAGGACCGAGATGAGGAAAACATTTTTCACACAGCGAGTGGTGAGTCTGTGGAATTCTCTGCCACAGAAGGTAGTTGAGGCCAGTTCATTGGCTATATTTAAGAGGGAGTTAGATGTGGCCCTTGCGGCTAAAGGGATCAGGGGGTATGGAGAGAAGGCAGGTACAGGATACTGAGTTGGATGATCATATTGAATGGTGGTGCAGGCTCGAAGGGCCGAATGGCCTACTACTGCACCTATTTTCTATGTTTCTAATGTGGATAAATGTGAGGTTATCCACTTTGGTGGCAAGAACGGGAAGGCAGATTATTCTCTGCCTCAGAGGGCGGTGGAGGCCGGTTCTCTGGATACTTTCAAGAGAGAGCTAGATAGGGCTCTTAAAGATAGCGGAGTCAGGGGATATGGGGAGAAGGCAGGAACGGGGAACTGATTGGGGATGATCTGCCATGTGCGATGATACCGGCTTCAGCTCCGGAGGGCGTTGCGCCATTTTATCTCTCGCGTTTAACGACTCTCTTCTCCTCCTCCTCCTCTCTACCTCCCACACCAGCATCCTCGAGACTCGGCAGGGCACTGGCCGAACTCTTCGGCCTGCTGGTCAAGCTGTGCGTTGGATCGCCGGTGCGGCAGCGACGGAGCCATCACCCGGCCAACACCACCACGGCCCCCACGCCGGCGGCACGGGGGACCGCCTCCGCTCTCACCAAGCTGCTCACCAAAGGGTTGTCGTGGCAACCGCCCCCTTACACGCCCACTCCCAGATTCAGGTAGGTCCCCCCCCCCCACCCCCCTCCGCCAAATCTCCTCACATTCTGCCGACTCTTAGTTAAGCAGGTACATGGGTAGGACAGGTTTGGAGGGATATGGACCAAATGCGGGCAGGTGGGACTAGTGTAGATGTTGGCCGGTGTGGGCAAGTTGGGCCGAAGGGCCTGTTTCCACACTGTATCACTCTATGACTAGTGTAGCTGGGACAAGTTGGCTGGTGTGGGCAAGTTGGGCCGAAGGGCCTGTTTCCACACTGTGTCACTGTGACTAGTGTAGCTGGGAAATGGAGGCCGGTTCTCTGGATACTTTCAAGGGAGAGCTAGATAGGGCTCTTAAAGATAGCGGAGTCAGGGGATATGGGGAGAAGGCAGGAACGGGGTACTGATTGTGGATGAACAGCCATGATCACATTGAATGGCGGTCCTGGCTCGAAGGGCCGAATGGCCTACTCCTGCATCTATTGTCTATTGAATATCATCCCCAGGTTGTTGAAGAAAACTTTAAACACACTATCGGGTAATAGGAATCCGAGGGATAACTTTTTCCACACAGAGGGTGGTGGGTGTGTGGAACGAGCTGTCGGAGCAGGTAGTTGAGGCTGGGGCTATCCCAACGTTTAAGAAACAGTTGGACAGGTACACAGATAGGATGGGTTTGGAGGGATATGGACCCAGCACAGGCAGGTGGGACTTGTGTAGATGGGGCATGTTGGCCGGTGTGGGCAAGTTGGGCCGAAGGGCCTGTTTCCACACTGTATCACTCTGTGACTAGTGTAGCTGGGACATGGAGGCCAGTTCTATGGATACTTTCAAGAGAGAGCTAGATAGGGCTCTTAAAGATAACGGAGTCGGGGGATATGGGGAGAAGGCAGGAACGGGGTCCTGATTGTGGATGAACAGCCATGATCACATTGAATGGCGGTGCTGGCTCGAAGGGCCGAATGGCCTTCTCCTGCACCTATTGTCTATTTCCACCACTGTGGAGAAACTCTGAACTATAACAGCCTATTGCACTTTATCTGTTTATTTATGTGTATATATATATATATATATATATATATATATATATATGGTCTAGATAAGGCCCTTAAAGATAGCAAACTCTGTACACACAGCACCGGTAGTCAGGATAGATGGAAATGTGGAAAGAATAAAAAGTGATTAGTGCAGAATGGATAGTACGGACCGGCGGCAGATCCGGTTCTCTGGATGCTTTTGAGAGAGAGCTGGATAGGGCTCGTAAAGATAGCGGAGTCAGGGGATACGGGGAGAAGGCAGGAACGGGGAACTGATTGGGGATGATCAGCCGTGATCACATTGAATGGCGGTGCTGGCTCGAAGGGCCGAATGGCCTCTACTCCTGTACCTATTGTCTATTGTCCATGACTTTTGACTGTGGAGATACAGCGTGGAAACAGGCCCATCGGCCCACCGTGTGTGCGCCAGCCAGCGACCCCCCCCCCCCCCCCCCCCCCACACCAGCACCATCCTACATGCACGAGGGATGATTCATAATTTTTCAGAAGCCAGTTATCAGACACACCTGCACGTCTTTGGGATGTGGGAGGAAACCGGAGCACCCGGAGAAAACATGGCTATTGTCACCCAGGATTGAATGGCGGGGTAGACTCGATGGGCTGAATGGCCCGATTCTGCTCCTATCCCTTAACTCACGCGCTGTCTCCCGTTTTGTTTTTTGCTCAGGTTGACTTTCTTCATTTGCTCGGTGGGATTCACCTCGCCCATGCTGTTTGATGAGAGGAAATACCCGTACCACCTGATGCTGCAGAAGTTCCTGTGTTCTGGAGGGCACGATGCCTTGTTTGAGTGAGTATTCCCAGCTCGGGAGGGCGGCAAAGACCCACGGCCTAGCGTCCAGGGAGACGGTCCAGCTCAACGCAGCCTCCACTTCCTTCAAAGGCCCACAGGCCGGAACCAGCCCTTATAACCATATAACAATTACAGCACGGAAACAGACCATCTCGGCCCTTCTAGTCCGTGCCGAACACATACTCTCACCTAGCCCCATCTACCTGCACTCGGACCATAACCCTCCATTCCTTCCCCGTCCATATGCCTATCCAATTTATTTTTAAACGATAAAATCGAACCTGCCTCCACCACTTCCGCTGGAAGCTCATTCCACACAGCTGCCATATAACCATATAACAATTACAGCACGGAAACAGGAAACATCTCGGCCCTTCCAGTCCGTGCCGAACATTTATTTTCCCCTAGTCCCATCTACCTGCACTCAGACCATACCCCTCCATTCCCTTCCCGTCCATATACCTATCCACTTTACTTTTAAATGTTAAAATCGATCCTGCCTCCACCACTTCTGCAGGAAGATCATTCCACGCAGCCACCACTCTCTGAGTAAAGAAGTTCCCCCTCATGTTACCCCTAAACTTCTGTCCCTTAATTCTCATGTCATGCCCTCTTGTTTGAATCTTCCCTACCCTCAATGGGAAAAGCTTATCCACGTCAACTCTGTCTATCCCTTTCATCATTTTAAAGACCTCAATCAAGTCCCCCCTTAACCTTCTGCGCTCCAAAGAATAAAGGCCTACCACTCTCTGAGTAAAGAAGTTCCCCCTCATGTTGAACCTAAACTTTTTACCCCTAAACCTCTGTCCCTTAATTCTCATGTCATGCCCTCTTGTTTGAATCTTCCCTACTCTCATTGGAAAAAGCTTATTCACGTCAGCTTTGTCTATCCCTCTCATCATTTTAAAGAGATATATCAAGTCCCCCCTTAACTTTCTGCGCTCCAAAGAATAAAGACCGATCTTGTTCAACCTTTCTCTGTAACTTATCTGCTGGAACCCAGGCAACATTCTAGTAAATCTCCTCTGTACTCTCTCTATTTTGTTGACGTCTTTCTTATAATTTGGTGACCAGAATTGTACACCATACTCCAGAATTGGCCTCACCAATGCCTTGTACAATTTTAACATTACATCCCAACTTCTATACTCAATGCTCTGATTTATTAAGGCCAGCACACCAAGAGCTTTCTTTACCACCCCTAACCTGAAATCATCCGGCCCGCCAGGCATGTTTTATTGTGTTCAATTAAGGGCTTGTCCCACTGCGGCGATCTAATCTGGGAGTTTAGAAGAATTTGCGCTATGAAAGCTAACATACCATTGGCTTTCTTCACTGCCTGCTGCACCTGCATGCCTACTTTCAATGACTGGTGTACCATGACACCCAGGTCGCGCTGCATCTCCCCTTTTCCTAATCGGCCACCATTTAGATAATAAAGATTTCTCAGATTTGGAGACCAAAACGTACAGGTTACACGGGAAAGGAAATCAATGCTGTGAACGACCTTGTGATTTTAGACGTCCGAATTCTAACGCCCTTGTCCGTTCTCTACCCCTTCCCCCCCCCGACAGGACCTTCAACTGGGCGCTGTCGATGGGAGGCAAGGTGTCAGTCACCGAAGGGCTGGAGCACACGGAGCTGCCGGACGGCACGGGGGAGTTCCTCGACGCCTGGCTCATGCTGGTGGAGAAGATGGTGAACCCGACCACCGTGCTGGAGTCCCCGCACTCCCTGCCCGCCAAGCCCCTCGGCGGGCAAAACTTCCCGCAGTTCAGCGCGCTGCGCTTCCTGGTGGTCACCCAGAAGGTAGGATCACGGCATGAGACCCGGCGTGGGGTGGGGTGGGGTGGGGGGGTGTGGTTGGTGGGGTTGGGGAGTTAACAAAGGAGACAGCCACACAGAGCTGCCAAGAACGGACGGAATTGCTGCCAAGTCTCTAAACTAAACCATTGTGTAAACGGGCATCTATCGCTGGTCGGCACGGACGCGGTGGGCTGAAGGGCCTGGTCCCGCGTGGTTTGGACACAATTCCTCAAATTAGGGGACCAAAACTGCACACAATACTCCAGGTGTGGTCTCACTAGGGCTCTGTACAACTGCAGAAGGACCTCTTTGCTCCTATATTTCGACTCCTCGTGTTAAGAGGGAGTTAGATGTGGCCCTTGTGGCTAAGGGGATCAGAGGGTATGGAGAGAAGGCAGGTACGGGATACTGAGTTGGATGATCAGCCATGATCATATTGAATGGCGGTGCAGGCTCGAAGGGCCGAATGGCCTACTCCTGCACCTAATTTCTATGTTTCTATAAATGCCAACATGCCATTGGCTTTCTTCACTGCCTGCTGTACCTGCATGCTTACTTTCATAGACTGATGAACAAGGACCCCCAGATCCCCTTTTCCCAACTTGACGCCATTCAGATAGTAATCTGCCTTCCTGTTTTTGCTACCATAGTGGATAGAAACATAGAAATTAGGTGCATGAGTAGGCCATTCGGCCCTTCGAGCCTGCACCGCCATTCAATATGACCATGGCTGATCATCCAACTCAGTATCCCGTACCTGCCTTCTCTCCATACCCTCTGATCCCTTTAGCCACAAGGGCCACATCTAACACCCTCTTAAATATAGCCAATGAACTGACCTCAACTACCCTCTGTGGCAGAGAGTTCCAGAGACCCGCCACTCTCTGTGTGAAAAAATTCCTTCTCATCTCGGTTCTAAAGGATTTCCCCCTTATCCTTAAGCTGTGACCCCTTGTCCTGGACCTCCCCAACATCGGGAACAATCTTCCTGCATCTAGCCTGTCCAACCCCTTAAGGATTTTGTAAGTTTCTAAGGATAACCTGTAAGGATAACCTCACATTTATCCGCATTAAACTGCATCTGCCCACTCCCCCAACATGTCCAAGTCACCCTACATCCTCCTCACAGTTCACACTGCCACCCAGCTTTGTGTCATCTGCACATTTGCTAATGCTACTTTGAATGATTCCTGACTGATTCCTGGGATGGCAGGACTTTCATATGAGGAAAGACTGGATAGACTCGGGTTGTACTCGTTGGAATTTAGAAGATTGAGGGGGGATCTTATAGAAACGTACAAAATTCTTAAGGGGTTGGACAGGCTAGATGCTGGAAGATTGTTCCCGATGTTGGGGGAGTCCAGAACAAGGGGTCACAGTCTAAGGATAAGGGAGAATTCCTTTAGGATCGAGATGAGGAAAACATTTTTCACACAGAGAGTGGTGAGTCTGTGGAATTCGCTGCCACAGAAGGTAGTTGAGGCCAGTTCATTGGCTATATTTAAGAGGGCGTTAGATGTGGCACTTGTGGCTAAAGGGATCAGGGGGTATGGAGAGAAGGCAGGTACGGGATACTGAGTTGGATGATCAGCCATGATCACATTGAATGGTGGTGCAGGCTCGAAGGGCCGAATGGCCTACTCCTGCACCTATTTTTCTATGTTTCTATGAATGATAGGCCGCAGAGCGACCGGAGATGCGATCCGGAAAACAATCGGATCTCCGGCAGCGTAAGAAAAGACGTTTCCCGCGAGGGTTCAGTTGCCTGATAACAGCTGGGATGAAACTCCCACGGGCAGTGTATGAGAATGGCGCTCCTCGTGGCTCACGGTCTTTTCCCCCTCCTCTCCCCGCTGCAGGCCGCCTTCAACTGCATCAGGAACCTGTGGAACCGCAAGCCCCTGAAGGTGTACGGCGGGCGGATGGCGGAGTCCATGCTCGCCGTCCTGTGCCACATCCTGCGCGGCGAGCCGGTGATCCGCGAGCGCCTGTCCAAGGAGAAGGAAGGCAGCCGGACGGAGGAGGAAGGGCCGCAGGAGGAGGGGGCGGCCCCCCGGAGAGAGCCCCAGGTCAACCAGCAGCAGCTCCAGCAGGTGAGGGGGCCGCACGGCCAACGAGCGGGGGAAGGATTGAATATTTTGCTTTGCTTACTTGCTCCGCCCGCAAGTAACAACACGACGTACTCCCCCTCTCCCCTCCCCCACCCCCCTATGTGTGTGGCAGGTGGTTAGTGTGCGTATGAAGCTACCCCCCCTCCCCCGCAACCGCATGTCGAGGGAACGGGACCCAGTGGTCTCCCCTCTCTCCCATCGCCCACCTCATCTCCCCCTCCCCCCTGTGTGTGTGTGTGTGTGGGGGGTGGTTAGTGTACGTCTGAAGGGGGGGAACAGACCCAACGGGTCTGCACTTTTTCTAGTGTATTGCTAAAAGTCTCATCTCGACGACTTTCTGTCTGCGTTGTAAATTAAATCTGCGCTAAAACGATCCCGCATAGCGCTACGATTTTTCCCACCTTACTCACCATTCTCCTCTGCTGCAAGTCCACTAAGTTTTGTTCCGATCGGTGAAATATTACAAAAGTTATGACTGTTTTGAAGGCTCCCCCGCCTCCCTCCCCCACATCCCCTCCCCTCCTCCCCCACATCCCCACTCCCCCAAATCCCCCCTCCCCCAATCCCCCCCACACCCACGGCCCACACACACACCCCCTCCCCCACATCCCCCCTCCCCCAAATCCCCCCTCCCCAATACCCCCCACACCCCCGCGCCCACACACACCCCCTCCCCCACGTCCCCCCTCCCCCACATCCCCCCCCACACATCCCCCCTCCCCCACATCCCCCCCACCCCAATCCCCCCCCACCCTTCCCACATCCCCACTCCCCCAAATCCCCCCTCCCCCAATCCCCCCCACACCCACGGCCCACACACACCCCCTCCCCCACATCCCCACTCCCCCAAATCCCCCCTCCCCCAATCCCCCCACACACCCCCGCGCCCACAAGCACCCCCTCCCCCACATCCCCCCACCCCCTCCCCACACCCCCCCCTCCTCCACACCCCAGCGTAGGTTCACCAGGTTAATTCCCGGGATGTCAAATGCTGAGGGAGTGGAGCGGCTGGGCTTGTACACTCTGGAGTTGAGAAGGATGAGAGGGGCTCGCATTGAAACATGTAAGATTGTTAAGGGTTTGGACACGCTAGAGGCAGGAAACATGTTTCCGATGTTGGGGGAGTCCAGAACCAGGGGCCACACACACACACACAGTTTAAGAGTAAGGGGTTGGCCGTTTAGAACGGGGACGAGGAAACACTTTTTCTCACAGGGAGTGGCGAGTCTGTGGAATTCTCTGCCTCAGAGGGCGGTGGAGGGGAGAGAAGGGGAGAGAAGGGGAGAGCAAGGGGAGAGAGGAGGGGGAGAGGAGGGGGAGAGAGAAGGGGAGAGAACGGGGGAAGAAGAGGGGATAAGGGGGGGAGAAGAGGAGAGAAGGGGAGAGAAGGGGAAGTGGAATTCTCTGCCTCAGAGGGCGGTGGAGGGGAGAGAAGGGGAGAGCAAGGGGAGAGAGAAGGGGGAGAGGAGGGGGAGAGGAGGGGGAGAGGAGGGGGAGAGAGAAGGGGAGAGAACGGGGGAAGAAGAGGGGATAAGGGGGGGAGAAGAGGAGAAAAGGGGAGAGAAGGGGAAGTGGAATTCTCTGCCTCAGAGGGCGGTTAACCTACCGAGAAACTCCACGAGGAGAATGTACGAGCTCCCCCGCGCCAACTCCGCCGCCGTGACCCGCGCGCACACGCTGGCCGGCGCCACGCATGACTGTTCCTCTTTGTCTCCACAGCTGATGGACATGGGCTTCACGCGCGAACATGCGATGGAGGCCTTGCTGAACACCAGCACGATGGAGCAGGCCACAGAGTACCTATTGACGCACCCTCCTCCGCTCCTTGGAGGGGCGGTACGCGTGCGGGCAAGTGTTGGCTTTTTCTTACGCAAGTATCTATAAGAGGCGGGGGGAAACAGAGAAAACAGGTGCACGGGTAGTTGTGTAGGGCCCTGGTGAGACCACACCTGGAGTATTGTGTGCAGTTTTGGTCTCCTAATTTGAGGAAGGACATCCTTGTGATTGAGGCAGTGCAGCGTAGGTTCACCAGATTGATCCCTGGGATGGCGGGACTGTCATATGAGGAAAGATTGAAAAGACTAGGCTTGTATTCACTGGCGTTTAGAAGGATGAGGAGGGGGCGGGGGGGTCTTGGAAAAACATATAAAATTATAAAAGGACTGGACAAGCTAGAAGCAGGAAAAATGTTCCCAATGTTGTGCGAGTCCAGAACCAGGGGCCACACAGTCTTAGAATAAAGGGGAGGTCATTTAAGACTGAGGTGAGAAAAAACATTTTCACCCAGAGAGTTGTGAATTTATAGAATTGTGCAGCGGAGGCCAAATCACTGGATGGATTTAACAGAGAGTTAGGGGCTAGCGGAGTCAGGGTATATGGGGAGAAGGCAGGAACGGGGTACTGATTTCGATGATCAGCCATGATCACAATGAATGGCGGTGGTGGCTCGAAGGGCCGAATGGCCTCCTCCTGCACCTATTTTCTATGTTTTCTGTGAGTAGTTCTTTATTTTCTTTATAATAGAAAAGTTTGCGAGGATTTGCCCATCCTTGGTCCGAGTTACAACGCAGGCAGGACATCGTAGCATCGGAGGCAGACAAAAATGCTGGAGAAACTCAGCGGGTGAGGCAGCATCTACGGAGCGAAGGAATAGGTGACGTTTCGGGTCAAGACCCTTCTTTAGACTGATGTGGCGGTGTGGGGGGGGGGGGGGGCGGGAAGAAGAAAGGAAGAGGCGGAGGCTGTGGGAGAGCTGGGGAGGGGAAGGGAAGGAGGGAGAAAGCAGGGACTACCTGAAATTGCAGAAGTCAATGTTCGTACCGCTGGGGTGCAAACATTACATTGACTTCTCCAATTTCAGGTAGTCCCTGCTGCCTCCCTCCTTCCCCTCCCCTTCCCAGCTCTCCCACAGCCCACTGTCTCTGCCTCTTCCTTTCTTCTTCCCGCCCGCCCACCCCCCCACATCAGTCTGAAGAAGGGTCTCGACCTGAAACGTCACCCATTCCTTCACTCCATAGATGCTGCCTCACCCGCTGAGTTTCTCCAGCATTTTTGCCTACCTTCGATTTTTCCAGCATCTGCAGTTCCTTCTTAAACATAGGAACATAGCAAATAGGCGCAGGAGTCGACCATTCGGCCCTTCGAGGCAGCACCACCATTCAATATGATCATGGCTGATCATCCAGAATAAGTACCCCGTTCCTGCTTTCTCCCCATTTAGGAGATTGAGAGGGGATCTTATAGAAACTTACAAAATTCTTAAGGGGTTATAGAGTCATAGAAACACAGAAAATAGGTGCAGGAGTAGGCCATTCGGCCCTTCAAGCCTGCACCGCCATTCAATATGATCATGGCTGATCATCCAACTCAGTATCCTGTACCTGCCTTCTCTCCATACCCTCTGATCCCTTTAGCCACAAGGGCCACATCTAACTCCCTCTTAAATATAGCCAATGAACTGGCCTCAGCTACCTTCTGTGGCAGAGAACTCCACAGATTCATCACTCTCTGTGTGAATTTTTTTTTTCTCATCTCGGTCCTAAAAGACTTCCCCCTTATCCTTAAACTGTGACCCCTTGTTCTGGATTTCCCCAACACCGGGAACAATCTTCCTGCATCTAGCCTGTCTAACCCCCCCATCTCCTCCTCCCCTCTCTTCGGCAGGAACGGGGTACTGATTGGGGATGATCAGCCATGATCACATTGGTGCCAGTGTGGAATGATCTTCCTGCAGAAGTGGTGGAGGCAGGATCGATTTTAACATTCAAAAGTAAAGTGGATAGGTATATGGATGGGAAGGGAATGGAGGGGTATGGTCTGAGCGCAGGTAGATGGGACTAGAGGAAAATAAATGGTCGGCACGGACTGGAAGAGCCGAAAAGGCCTGTTTCCGTGCTGTAATTGTTATATGGTTATATGAATGGCGGTGCAGGCTCGAAGGGCTGAATGGCCTCTACTCCTGCACCTATTGTCTATTGTTTATTGAATGAAAAGATGCAGCGTGGAAACAGGCCCCCCCCCTCATTCTGGTCATTTTCTGTGTCGCCTTCGATCCCGTGTCCGCAGATCTGAAATTCGGCGAGAGTCTGTGTTTGCCCGCGTCTTAAAAAAGGTGATTTTTGTCCGTTAGCAGGAGCTGAGCATGTCTGAGGAAGACCAGATGATGAGGGCGATTGCCATGTCTCTGGGCCAGGACATCCCAATGGACCAGAGCACCGAATCGCCAGAGGTAAGGGTTTTCCTGCCAAAGCGCCCGTTTCCATGCTGTATCACTCCATGAGTCGAAAAGGATTTGAGTATAGGAGCAGGGAGGTCCTATTGCAGTTGTACAGGGTCTTGGTGAGACCTCACCTGGAGTATTGCGTACAGTTTTGGTCTCCAAATCTGAGGAAAGACATTATAGGAGCAGGGAGGTCCTACAGCAGTTGTACAGGGTCTTGGTGAGACCAAACCTGGAGTATTGCGTACAGTTTTGGTCTCCAAATCTGAGGAAAGACATTATAGGAGCAGGGAGGTCCTACAGCAGTTGTACAGGGTCTTGGTGAGACCTCACCTGGAGTATTGCGTACAGTTTTGGTCTCCAAATCTGAGGAAAGACATTATAGGAGCAGGGAGGTCCTACTGCAGTTGTACAGGGTCATGGTGAGACCTCACCTGGAGTATTGCGTACAGTTTTGGTCTCCAAAATATTTGTCTCCGTACAGAGAAGGTTCACCAGACTGATTCCTGGGATGGCAGGACATTCATATGAGGAAAGACTGGATAGACTCGGCTTGTACTCGCTGGAATTTAGAAGATTGAGGGAGGATCTTATAGAAACTTACAAAATTCTTAAGGGGTTGGACAGGCTAGATGCAGGAAGATTGTTCCCGATGTTGGGGAGATCCAGAACAAGGGGTCACAGTTTAAGGAGAAGGGGGAAGTCTTTTGGGACCGAGATGAGAAAAACATTTTTCACACAGAGAGTGGTGAATCTGTGGAATTCTCTGCCACAGAAGGTAGTGGAGGCCAGTTCATTGGCTATATTTAAGAGGGAGTTAGATGTGGCCCTTGTGGCTAAAGGGGTCAGGGGGTATGGAGAGAAGGCAGGTACGGGATACTGAGTTGGATGATCA
>CAUPSL010001233.1:0-14274 GCA_963514005.1 Raja brachyura | reverse complement strand
CCCCCAGCTCCCTCTCCACTCTCCCCCCCCCCCCCCCCCCAAGCCCCCCCTCTCTCTCCCCTCCCCCCGACTCTCGGATCACCCTGCCGAGGATTTGAAGGTTACATACCCACAGTCACGTTTTTTTCTTTCAGGAATCGATGCATCTTGTGGATGTCCCTCAGGGAGTCAGGGCTTCCAAAGGTGAAGTACATCACGTCTCTGTGTGCCTGGGCGGCAGCCATGATCTGGATGAGAGCTGCACGGAGGCAAGAGGGTTTAATTGTCATGAGATGAGGAGAAACCTCTTCACCCAGAGAGTTGTGAATTCTGTGGAATTCTCTGCCACAGAAGGCAGTGGAGGCCAATTCACTGAATGTTTTCAAGAGAGAGTTAGATTTAGCTCTTGGGGATAGCGGAATCAAGGGATATGGGGAAAAGCAGGAACGGGGTACTGATTGTGAATGGCGGTGCTGGCTCGAAGGGCCGAATGGCCTCCTCCTGCACCTATTGTCTATGGGTGAGGTTTTGGGTCGAGACCCCCCACTTCAGACTGAACTTCACTGCCACCAGGAGGCAGTACTGAGGCCAGTAGCTCCACCAATGGCAGCAGTGTTTACAAAAGCTATGGTGTTTACGGAGACAGAACTGCAGATACTGGTTTACGACAAAGTGCTGGAGTAACTCAGCGGGTCAGGCAGCATCTGTGGAGAACATGGATAGGTGACGTTTCACAGAGTGCTGGAGTAACTCAGCGGGTCAGGCAGCATCTGTGGAGAACATGGATAGGTGACGTTTCACAGAGTGCTGGAGTAACTCAGCGGGTCAGGCAGCATCTGTGGAGAACATGGATAGGTGACGTTTCACAGAGTGCTGGAGTAACTCAGCGGGTCAGGCAGCATCTGTGGAGAGCAGGAATGAACCTTGTTGGGCCCGTCAATGAGGGCACTTTACCAGATGGACCAACCTTTCAGCTTTACATCCCCTTTGAAAGCTCCGCAGCCCCAGTTGCCCGTGGCGATGGCTGTACGATGCTGATCTGGAATCACACGACAGGAAAATCCACAGAAGGCCTTTGGAGAAGAAGAGAAGGTTGTCGGAGTCAGTGGCCTGCATCAGGTTCACAGTGAGAAACACAAGCAAATGACGTTGTACCTCACATTTGTCACCCCACTTGTCACCCCATCTCATCAGCATCGAAACATAAAATACCTGCAGGAGTCGGCTCTTCGAGCCAGCACCACCATTCAATCTGATCACGGCTGATCATCCACAATCAGTTCCCCGTTCCTGCTTTCTCCCCATGTCCCTTGACTCCGTCAGCTCTAAGAGCTAAATCTAACTCTCTTGAAAACATCCAGTGAATCGGCCTCCACTGCCTTCTGTGGCAGAGAATCCCACAGATTCACAACTCTGGGTGAAGACGTTTTTTCCTCATTTCAGCCCAAATTTCACGGGGGGGAGAGATTCAATTGAGCAGTTTTCCGGATCCGGAGCCGGTTTGTTTGTGGTTTTCCCATGGGACTAACCTGACCCTGTCCCACCTCGACGTCCATTCACACAGAAGCCCCTCTGGGTGGTGGGGCCAGAGGAGGTAGTCGAGGCTGGGACTATCCCAACGTTTAAGAAACAGTTAGACATGTACATGGATAGGACAGGTTTGGAGGGATATGGACCAAACGCAGGCAGATGGGACATGTTAGCCGGTGTGAGCAAGTTGGGCCGAAGGGCCTGTTTCCACGCTGTGTCACTCTATGACTGTGATGTGAGGAGATACCTTGTCCAGCTCCCGCTGCAGGTAGTGTGTATGGTACTGGTCCAGGGGGTTGTCAAACTTCACCGCATCTATGGCCACGATTTCCGTGCGACGCCGCAGCCAGGAATCCCTGCAGATGAACAGAAACCCGAGATAAAACCAAATTAGGTGGCACGGTGGCGCAGCGGGTAGAGCAGCTGCTCGCAGCACCAGGAACCCGGGTTCGATCCTGACTACAGGTGCTGTCTGTACGGAGTTTGCACGTTCTCCCCGTGACCTGCGTGGGTTTCCTCCCACACTCCAAAAACGTAGAGTTTTGTAGGTTAGTTGGCTTCAGTATAATTGTAAATTGTCCCTAGTGTGTGTAGGGTGGTGTTCATGTGCGGGATGTCGCTGGTCGGCACGGACTGGGTGGGCCGAAGGGCCTGTTTCCGCGCTGTATCTAGTCTAAAGCCAGGTTGAAGCAGCACTTGGACAGATGCATGACCTGGCAAAGGATGCAAGCAGCCACAAGGAACTTTGAAGCAGGGTCACAGATGCTGCCTGACCCGCTGAGTTGTGCCCAGGGAGGGAGCAGAATTAGGCCATTCGGCCCATCAGGTCTACTCCGCCATTCAACCATGGCTGATCTATCTTTCCCTCTCAACCCCGTTCTCCTGCCTTCTCCCCATAACCTTTGAAACCCGCGCTGATCAGGAATCGATCAACCTCCACCTCACATTTACGCAAAGACCTCCAGCCGCGCCCCCTCACCTGGGAGTGTTGTCCAGGTGTGCTCTGGCCCAGCGGAACGTATCGCTGAATCCAGTGTAGTCGCTGTAACGCTGGGCCCCTGGAACCAGAGCACCGTCATCAGTCACTGGCAGTCGTCCCCCCACCCCCCCCGCCCCCGGTCCACTCCCCCACCACATCCCCCACCCACCCGCCCCCTCTCCACCCCCTCGCCCCCGGTCCACTCCCCCACCCCATCCCCCACCCCACCCCATCTCCCCCACCCCATCCCCCACCCCACCCCCACCCACCCCACTGCAGCTGGTATCTGTGCCAGTGCCCGGTGCCGGTACTCACCAGTAACGAGCAGGCACTCGGTGTCGGCGAGCCGCTCGGTGAAGAGTCGGGCCACGATCAGCTCGGGGTTGATGAGGAAGCGGATCTCCTCCTGCACCAGTCCCTGCCCCAGAACCCCTCCGCCCACCAACGCAGCGGCAAAGTCCACCTGCAACACCGACACACCACCGGTCACCACACCAACACCGACACACCACACCGTCACGGACACACCACCAGTCACCACACCATACTGGTCACCTCAGCGGTCACTGCACCAGTCACTCCAACACCCCACTGGTCACTGCAGCGTTTCCCCCCACCATCGACTCCATCTACACTTCACACTGCCTCGGGAAGACAGCCGACATAATGAAAGACGTGTCCCTGTCCCACCCCGATCATTCATTCTTCTCCCCGCTCCCGTCCGGCAGAAGGTACAGAAGCCTGAAAGCGCGCACCACCAGACTCAGGAACAGCTTCTTCCCCTCTGTTATCTAAACGGTCCTTCCATAAGCTAAGGTACTGTCTGATTCACCTCTATCCATTACGGACATTGGACTTTGTCTCTGCAACTGATGCGCTACAATGCTGAGAACTATATCCTGCATTCTGTACCTCCCCCTTTGCTCCACCTGTTGTACTGGAGTTTGTCTTGGTTGTATTTATGTATATGTTATCTGGTTGGATCGCATGCAGAACAAAGCTTTTAACGGTACCTCAGTACACGTGACAATATAAACCTAGACCTCAGCTGTAGGTACGTCTACAATAGACGGTACCAGTCTGAACAAGGGTCTTGCAGCGAAACGTCACCTATCCATGTTCTCCACAGATGCTGCCTGTCTGACCCGCTGAGTTACTCCAGCACTCTGTGAAACGTCACCTATCCATGTTCTCCACAGATGCTGCCTGACCCGCTGAGTTACTCCAGCACTCTGTGAAACGTCACCTATCCACGTTCTCCACAGATGCTGCCTGACCCGCTGAGTTACTCCAGCACTCTGTGAAACGTCACCTATCCCATGTTCTCCACAGATGCTGCCTGACCCACTGAGTTACTCCAGCACTCTGTGAAACGTCACCTATCCATGTTCTCCACAGATGCTGCCTGTCTGACCCACTGAGTTACTCCAGCACTCTGTGAAACGTCAGCTATCCATGTTCCCCACAGATGCTGCCTGTCTGACCCACTGAGTTACTCCAGCACTCTGTGTTGTACGCAAGCATCCTGCGCCTGCAGTTCCTTGTTTCTACACATGACGGTAGCGTGTTACCTGCAACATGCCTCTTCCCCCATCCTCTATGGTTCCAACACTGGACAGGTGAAGTTGGGTCACTTTACACGGCGATCTGTAACAAACAGAAACAGTCGTCTGAACAAAGTCTGCACAGTATCCATGGTTACCTCCTCACTGACCAAGATCGACACGCAGGTAGAAATCACCACACTATCCCGACTTTCCCAATATTCCTCTTGGAACTTCCAGACACCTCATTGGGTTCCTCTGCTCCAGACGTGCCTGAGCTACAGGGAGAGGTTGGGCAGGTGTGGACTTTCTTCCTGATCATCAAGGCAGTTTTGCAGTAAAGAGCACTGAACTGCAGATGCAGGTTAACAAAAACAAGATGAGGATGAGGGAAGAGGCATGTTGCAGGTAACACTCTACCGTCATGTGTACCGTCACGTGTAGAAACAAGGAACTGCAGGCGCAGGAAGCTTGCGTACAACACGGAGTGCTGGAGTAACTCAGTGGGTCAGGCAGCGTCTGTGGAGAACATGGATAGGTTCGTTTCGGGTCGGGACTCTTCATCAAACTGATTGTCGGGGGGGGTGAGGGGGGGGTGGGTAAGAACGTTGGGAGAGAGGAGAGTCTGGTTGCCTTGACCCCCCCACAAGAGGCTGATGGGCCCCAACCGTTGCCCTGCCATTTACTCTGTTCTTTCCCCTTGCCATGAACCTCCCAAAGTTCACACAAACTCATCTGCATTAAACTCCAACTGCCATCTCTCTGCCCACATTTCCAACTAATCTATAGGTTGGCCGGCGTGGGCAAGTTGGGCCGAAGGGCCTGTTTCCACACTGTATCGCTCTATGATTCTATATCCTACATGGTTCAATATTAGTTAGCTTGTCTGGGACCGATATCACAATATACGCTGGTAAAAGGGAAGCATAATTGTCCACAGACGTCACAGGATATCGGAGTTACTGACCTCCTCCAGTCAATGGAGTGACTCAGGCCACACCTCTGAAACGTAATCAGACCCTTGGGCACTGCCGGAGAGAAGGAGAGGTTAGTACAGAGCTCAGCTCATTCAATGATGGCAGAAAAACTAACAGATAGACACAGAGTGCTGGAGTAACTCAGTGGGACGGGCAGCATTCTTGTGTCTTTAAGTGTTTCGAAGGGTTTGTAGGTTAATTGGCTCTCTGTAAATTGCCTCTAGTGTGTAGGGAGTGGATGAGAAAGTGGGATAGTATAGAACTAGTGTGAACGGGTGATCGCTGGTCAGCATGGACTCTATGGGCCGAAGGGCCTGTTACCGTGCTACATTACATTGTTGTGGCAACTGCTCTACCCTAAAGAGTTGTGGACACAGCCCAGACCATCACACACACACCAGCGCAGCGCCATCCACTCTGTCTGCACCTCACGCTGCCTCGCAAAAACAGTCAGCATAAAGACACTCACCCCCGGTCACTCCCTCTTCTCCGTTCTCCCGTCCAGCAGGAGGTACAGTACAAAAGCTTTAAACCACTTTGTGTCTATCACCAGATTCAGGAACAGCTTCTTCCCCTCTGTAAGCAGATTCTAAAATGGATCTCTTCTAAGCCAAGGATGTATTCCTGATCTTTCAAATTTACCCGTTGTGGCAACTTGCACTTTGTATTCGTGTCAGTCAGAGCATGGAGAGAGGCCCTTCGGCCCGACTCGCCCATGCTGATTGACCAAGGTCTCCCATCTGAGCCACATTGGATGTGTTATATCTGCACTTTGGAACTGTGACCACATGGACAGAGTAGATGTGGAGAGGACCAGAGGGCTCAGCCTCAGAATAAACTGATGTTCCTTGAGGAAGGAGATGAGGAGGAAATTCTTTGGTCAGAGGGCGGTGAATCTGTGGGATTCTTTGCCACAGACGGTGGTGGAGGTCGCCAGTGGATATATTTAAGGCAGAGATCGATAGATTCGTGATAGTGCGGGTGTCGAGGGTTACCCCGGCTCTGTGGAAACTACTTACTACTTTCCACAACCGATCTGAAGTAGCAGAAAATGGCCGCCAGTTTTTCACACGTCCTGGGTGAGGTCGACTCAAACAGCCTGCGAGGAACAGGTCAGACTGTGAGCCTGGGCCTCGTGTCCCCATAACCTCCCCCCCACTCCCCCCCTCCACGCCCCCCTCGCACCCCTCCTCCCCCCTCGCACCCCCTCCCACCATCTCCTCCCCATTCTCCCCCCCTCCTCCCACCCCTCGCCCCTACTCTCCCCCCTTCCTCCCCCCTCGCACCCCTCCTCCCCCCCTCACACTCCCACTCCCCCCCCCCCCAGCCTACTGACCATCACGTGCTCTGCATGACCCTTGAACCCTGAGCCTCCATGGCAGTGACCGGCTGTGACCCTGGGGCTGGAGAAGGGGCCGAGGGTCTGACCACTGGGGGCGGTTTTGAGGGTGTGTGCGGACACTGACCTGCTGAAGTTGATGGTGGGGAAGCTGGAGAACTGGGAGCGAGGGAGAGGGGAGTTGCGATGAGGGAAGGTGCAGAAGAAGGCGTTGGCCAGCAGACAGGCGCACTGTTCCTGGGACAACGTCAGGGCGTGCTTCATCCCTACCTTCAGCAGCGGCACCGGCTGAAACAAGGAGGAGGAGTGACAGTGACCCTCGCCAACACCCCCCCCCCCCCCCACCCCGCCCAACGGATCACAGGAGAGACAGTCGGTCAGGCAGATCTACCCCTCTACCCCACCCAACTCTACCCCAGTCAAGGTACCTCCATTCCCAGCTGTTCTCACCCCTCCTCCTTCCCATCACAGGGGCTACAATGTGGAGGCCGTTCGGCCCGTCTGGACAGTGCCGGCAATGTTGATAATGTTTCAAGAGAGAGTAGGTTTTAGCTCCTAGGGCTAACAGAACCAGGGGTCACAGTTTAAGAATAAGGGGTCGGCCATTTAGGACTGAGACGGGGAAAAACGTTTTCACCCAGAGAGTTGTGAATCTGTGGAATTCTCTGCCACAGACGGCAGTGGAGGCCGATTCACTGGATGTTTTCTAGAGAGTTAGATTTAACTCTTGGGGCTAAATGAATCAAGGGATATGGGGAAAAACCAGGAATGGGGTGCTGATTGTGGATGATCAGCCATGATCACATTGAATGGTGATGCTGGCTCCAGGAGCCGAATGGCCTCCTCCTACACCTATTTTCTCCTCCACTGATTTTATGTACAGGTAGTCCTGCTGTAACGTGCGTCTTCCATAACGTGACTGGATATAATGCGCGATTCATGATATAATGGGCGGCATGGTGGCGCAGCGGGTAGAGCTACTGCCTTGCAGCACCAGAGTCCCAGGTTCAATCCTGACTACAGGTGCTGTCTGTACGGAGTTTGCACGTTCTCCCCGTGACCTGCGTGGGTTTTCCCTGGGTGTTCCGGTTTCCTCCCACAATCCAAAGATGTACAGGTTTGTAGGTTAATTGGCTTTGGTAAAATATTGTGAATTGTCCCTAGTGTGTGTAGGATAGTGATAGTGTGCGGGGATCGCTGGTCGGTGCAGACTCAGTGGGCCGAAGGGCCTGTTCCCACGCTGTATCTCTAAACTAAAGATGAATGAAGGGAATTGGCTCTGATCTAATTTACATCGGGAACAAGGGAACTACCTAAAGGCTACTCAAGAAATTGACAACCAGAGAAAAAAACTTCCTTGGATTAAACAGTGCAGAGGGGAAGAAATGTTTGCATGTAACTCCCCACAGTAATCCGACACCACTTTCCCCATGGACTGTGGATGATCAATGAAATCAATAACTAGTCACTGTTAACATTTGTGCAATGATACTCTGGTAAATGTATAACCTTTAGTATTTTTAGCTTGTAGTAACAAAAGTAAATTTATAGATATTGAAAATAAAGTTATTTTTGGAAAAGAACTACTGCAAAAATATTGTTATTGAGTCTGAAACTCCTAACCCCGTTGACACTAATGTAGTTATCAGGCAATATTCAGCAAGAGGAGGTTTCTAAAGGACACACGTTGGTGTTTTAGTAGAACTACACCGGAACCTGCACAAGCTGCTCTGTGGACACCCTGGCCCCATTTACCCCGGCCAACCCCGGCCGGCCTGTCCACTTCCCAGTTGGTCACCCGCAGGTACATCCAGTGGCTGGGGCACCTGGAGACATTGACACAGTGTGGGTCGCTCACTGGCCCAGTGTGGGTCGCTCACTGGCCCAGTGTGGGTCGCTCACTGGCCCAGTGTGGGTCGCTCACTGGCCCAGTGTGGGTCGCTCACTGGCCCAGTGTGGGTCGCTCACTGGCCCAGTGTGGGTCGCTCACTGGCCCAGTGTGGGTCGCTCACTGGCCCAGTGTGGGTCGCTCACTGGCCCAGTGTGGGTCGCTCACTGGCCCAGTGTGGGTCGCTCACTGGCCCAGTGTGGGTCGCTCACTGGCCCAGTGTGGGTCGCTCTCTGGCCCAGTGTGGGTCACTCTCTGGCCCAGTGTGGGTCACTCTCTGTCCCAGTGTGGGTCACTCACTGGCCCAGTGTGGGTCACTCTCTGGCCCAGTGTGGGTCACTCACTGGCCCAGTGTGGGTCACTCACTGGCCCAGTGTGGGTCACTCTCTGGCCCAGTGTGGGTCACTCTCTGGCCCAGTGTGGGTCACTCTCTGGCCCAGTGTGGGTCACTCTCTGGCCCAGTGTGGGTCACTCGCTGGCCTGGTCCTGACAGCTCTATCTCCCGGCCCTGGTTGGATAGCACTGACACGTCTCCATGGAGATGGAACCTTCACTCACCTTCTGGCACAGGTGTGGTGCCCGCAGAGCCAGCTGTGCCACCTGTGGCAACAGTTCCCCCAGAATATACCGCTGCTCAGCGGGCTGCATCTGTGTGTGGGGGGGGGGGGGGGGGGAAGAGGGAAAGTCACCATGAATCTTCCCAGGGAGAGGAAGAGCCGACAGGGCTGACCCACACAGTGCTGGGCCCAAGTTACACACCTTAACTACAGGTCAATACTTACCCATGTCCAACTAAAAATATAGCTCATAGGCTCATCAAAGAAGGGTTTCGGCCCGAAACGTTGCCTATTTCCTTCGCCCCATAGATGCTGCCTCACCCGCTGAGTTTCTCCAGCACCTTTGTCTACCTCGGCTCATCAACCTGACATTTGACCCACACAAGGCTGTGGCCAAACAACTAGTCCATGACCCAGGTGGAGGTCACCACTTTGCCCGGTTTCCTGGGGCTGCAGCTTTGATCCACCTCATCGCTGACCACAGAGCGACTGGTCGCTGGAGGTGAGAACTACGAGGTCACAACCTTCCCGCCCCAGTGAGGCATAATCACCCCAACACTGTCCTTGGATCACTGGGACAAGGGAACAGACTCTCATCCATTGCCTCAAGCTCATTGCCTCTAGTCCCTGCACGGACATGCATGGAGGTTCCGTCAGCAAGGAATTCTCTTTAGCTTATTACCGAGGTACAGTGGAAAGCTTTTTGTTGCGAGCTATCCAGCCAGCGGAAATATTATACACGATTACAATCGAGCCGTCCACAGTGTACAGATACTGGATAAGGGAATAATGTTTAGTGCAAGGTAAAGCCGGCAAAGTCCGATTAAAGATAGTCTGAGGGTCTCCAATGAGGTGAGGACCGCTCTCTGGTTGGTGAGAGGACGGTTCAGTTGCCTGATAACAGCCGGGAAGAAACTGTCCCTGAATCTGGAGGTGTGCGTTCGTTTTCACACTTCTGTACCTCTTGCCCGATGGGAGAGCGGAGAAGAGGGAGTGACCGGGGGTGAGACTGGTCCTTGATGATGCTGCTGGCCTTGTCGAGGCAGCGTGAGGTGTAGATGGAGGCGATGGGAGGGAGGTTGGTTTGTGCGTGTGCGTGTGCGTGTGCGTGTGCATGACGGTCTGGGCTGTGTCCACACCTCTTTCCATGGAATCTCACAACTTCCTGTGTGGAATCTCTGAGGTTTGAAGTAAAGCCCATTAATACGATAACTTTTCTAAAAGGAAAATACGAGAGTGAGGATGAACATACCTGGTCCAGGTGTCGACAAAGTCCCTCAAACCTCCAGACATTGGAGTACTTTGGGTTGTAGAGTTTGATCGCATTCTGTGAGATCAACAGAAAGTTTAAGTAGCAGATGAACAGGTGAAGACAATGTCCGTCCGTTCCCCCCACCATCCCGTCTTGGTTTGACGCCCACACTTTGACCGGGAATGAGATTTGTGCGGCACGGTGGCGCAGCGGGTAGAGCTGCTGCCTTACAGCGCCAGAGACCCGGGTTCCATCCTGACCACGGGTGCTGTCTGTGTGGGGTTGGCACGTTCCCCTTGTGACCGCGTGGGTTTTCTCCAGGTGCTCTGGTTTCCTCCCACATCCCAAAGACATGCACGCTTGTCGGTTAATTGACCAGCGATCCCCGCACACTAACACTATCCTACTCCCACCAGGGACAATTTACATTTACCAGCCCAGCACGTCTTTGGAATGTGGGAGGAAACCGAAGATCTTGGAGAAAACCCACGCAGGTCACGGGGAGAACGTGCAAACTCCGTACAGACAGCACCCGTAGTCGGGATCGGACCCGAGTCTCCAGCGCTGTGAGGCAGCAACTCTACCGCTGCGCCACCGTGACAGCCTTGATCTACCTTTCAATCTGAAGCCTGATGAGGATGGTACACGATTTTAAAAAATCACATTAATTTTACCTCCAAATCCTTGGCGGTTGTGAAGTGCGTCCGGTTTAAAGCCCCTCTAATAACGTCCCAGCGATCCTGCACTTCCCCACGCTGCCGAAGTAATGAGAGAGGGGGTGAGGTGGGGAGTGTTGCTTCCTCCGCAGTTAATGCACCAAATTACAATATTAATCACACCTGAATCACTCGGGTTGGAGCAACTTACACCCCAGCGGTACGAACATTGCTTTCTCTAACATCAATAACCCATGCATCCCCTCCCTCCCTCTACCCTAGTGTAATTGTGCTCCTGATTCACGTTGCCTCATCCTCATCTTCCCCTCAGCTAACAATGAATCACGTGTGGGAAAGATGCAGATGCTGCTTTAAGTCAAAGATAGACACAGAGTGCTGGAGTAACTCAGCGGGTCAGGCAGCGTCTGTGGGGAACATGGATAGGTGACGTTTCACAGAGTGCTGGAGTAACTCAGCGGGTCAGGCAGCATCTGTGGAGAACGTGGATAGGTGACGTTTCACAGAGTGCTGGAGTAACTCAGCGGGTCAGGCAGCATCTGTGGAGAACGTGGATAGGTGACGTTTCACAGAGTGCTGGAGTAACTCAGCGGGTCAGGCAGCATCTGTGGGGAACATGGATAGGTGACGTTTCACAGAGTGCTGGAGTAACTCAGCGGGTCAGGCAGCATCTGTGGAGAACATGGATAGGTGACGTTTCACAGAGTGCTGGAGTAACTCAGCGGGTCAGGCAGCGTCTGTGGGGAACATGGATAGGTGACGTTTCACAGAGTGCTGGAGTAACTCAGCGGGTCAGGCAGCATCTGTGGGGAACATGGATAGGTGACGTTTCACAGAGCGCTGGAGTAACTCAGCGGGTCAGGCAGCATCTGTGGGGAACATGGATAGGTGACGTTTCGGGTCGAGACCCTTCTTCAGTCCAACAATGAATCATTCTACATTTCCTTCTCATCGGCTGCTTTGATCTGTTCTTTTCACACCTCACCCTTCCATTTCTCTGTCTCCATCTCGACAGATTCTCAGTCTGAAGAAGGTCTCGACCCGAAACGTCACCCATTCCTTCTCTCAGATGCTGCCCGTCCCGCTGCAGTTACTCCAGCACATTGTGTTTTTCTTTGGTTTAAACCAGCATCTGCAGTTCCTTCCAACACATTTAGTTTAACTGGGCTTTGTGTACGGCACAGATATTGTGGGCCGAAGGGCCTGTGCTGTGCTTTCACTGGTGTCAAGCGTTATGGGGAGAAGGCAGGAGAACTGGGTTGAAAGGAAAAGATAGATCAGCTTTGATTGAGTAGACTTGATGGGCTGAATGGCCTAATTCGGCTCCTATCACTTATGACTGTAAAAATACCTGAAAGCAACTAACATGGAGATTGAGCAAAGTTGAGTTACCTGTTCAGGTATTGCCGCAGTCTGCTTGCTGGAGGTGGAGAAGGGCATCTTCACCTGTGCCGAGTTCCACACCTTCTCTGGAGCGGGGATGCTGAAGGGGAAGATGATCCCGGAGGGAAGTCCATCAACCTGCAAGGCAGAGGCTACAGCTGGTGATTGGACAGCACAACGCTCTCTGTAGATAGTGTCCGCTCTTAGTAGGTATGTTGCAAAACTTACCTTGAGCAGTGCTGCAGTTCTGCCGCTCCCCATGTGCGCAACTTTGGCGTCTTTCAGAGGGGGGCGGGCTTAAAGTGCCGTTTTTCAACAGGCAGGACAAATCGATCAATGTCGGGCGATTTGGTTGCGGAAGAAAAATCGCTCCGACATTTCATGAATGAAGGTATTTTTAAATTACTCTAAATTATTTATTAACTAGAGTAATTTAAAAATCACCTTGAAAAGCCATGAGCGCCGACAACCGGAAGGATTTTGAGTAGGGGAGAAGAAAAGGTAAATAGTTAATTTTTATATTAAAAGTTGGTTTTTCGGGAGGCTTTAATAATATTTTTATGTTGCGAAATGGGGTCCCAAAAAATGTATGAACAAACAGTATTTTTCCTCCCGACTTCACCGCTAACCGCAACGTTCTAATCCACCGCATTCCACTAAAACCCACTTGCTAGTTGATTTAAATGGCCATTAATTTACAGGAATCAAACACTAAATTCCTTCCATTTGGCCCAGAAATTCATGAAAATTAGATTTAAAAATGATGTTATATTGTGGATTATTGTGTGAATGTTATTTGGACACTTAGGCAATTTAAAAAAAGTTTATCTTTTCTTAAGAAATGGATAGATGTTTAGATCTACTCATTGAATTGTGTAATTAGGTACAATTAGATAACTAACTAATTATATGCTTTAATTTCAGGTGATCCAAGTAAGATTGTTTAATATTTGTTTCAGAATGCTTCAATCTATAATAACTGAAAATTTCATTGAGTTCTCTTAATTTTTAAGAAAGTTATGGGCTTTTGACTTTTCCAGATCACAGCTTTTGAGTTAAGTCAATTGAAAGGCAATGGGGAACAAGATGCTAATTTCCGAGTATGAAAATGGCCATAACTTTCTTAATACTGAAGATATGAAAGTTAATTAGGTGTCAAATTAAACTTCTTTTTATGCTTTATCTGATGCGATAAATTGCAGACTTGATTTTTTAAATCTCAAAATTTTGTAACATTGCTACTCTTAGGCAGCGGTAGAGTTGCTGCCTCACAGCGCCAGAGACCCGGGTTCGATCCTGACCACGGGTGCTGTCTGTACGGAGTTTGCACGTTCCCCACATGACCTGCGTGGGTTTTCTCCCAGATCTTCTGTTTCCTCCCACATTACAGACGCATAGGTTTGTAGGTTAATTGGCTTGGTGTAAATGTAAATTGTCCCTAGTGTGTGTAGGATAGTGTTAGTGTGCGGGGATCGCTGGTCGGTGTGGACTCGGTGGGCTGAAGGGCCTGTTTCTGCGCTGTATCACTAAACTAAACTCTTACCTCCACCAAGATGCTGTGATCTCCTGTTGGCCTCAGAGCTGGTTCTGTGACGGGACGGTGCTCAGAGTTCCCAAAACTCCCGCCTGTCGACACAACACGTCCACATCCATTTCCGCACCTCGCTCACCGCCCAAGCCCCTCCTTCCCTCCGAACTCATTCTTCTCTCTGCCGTGTCCTGGAGAGCCTCACTTCACGAGGCAGGTGTGAAGGAACATCGTTACCCAGTGTGGTCGCAAGGAACCGCAGATGCTGATTTACATGAAAAGACACAAAGTGCTGGAGTAACTCAGCGGGACGAGGAGCATCTATGGAGTGAAGGAATGGGTGACACTTTGGGTCGAGACCCTTCTCCAGACTGAGTCAGGGGAGAGGGAGACACAGAGATAAGGAAGGGCAAGGTGTGAAAAGGACAGATCAAAGGAGACGATGTTAAGGAAATGTAGAATGGTTCATTCTTGGCTGACACAAAAAGGCCTGACCCGCTGAGTTACTCCAGCACTCTGTGAAACGTCACCTATCCATGTTCCCCACAGATGCTGCTGACCCGCTGAGTTACTCCAGCACTCTGTGAAACGTCACCTATCCATGTTCCCCACAGATGCTGCCTGACCCGCTGAGTTACTCCAGC